>QJNZ01000844.1:0-39384 GCA_004155055.1 Monosporascus sp. CRB-8-3
TATTATTATTATTATTATTATTATTATTATTATTATTATTATTATTATTATTATTATTATTATTATTATTATTATTATTATTATTATTATTATTATTTAAATATGAAAAACTTCTATGTTCCGTATAATACTTTTTTATAAAATATTTTCGTTAAAAAATATTACCTTATTTAATAGATAAGAATTAACCGATTTTATAATTATATTAATAAACTAACTTATTAATTCTTCATTTCTCTTTATAAATAATGATTTTATTTAATAATTTTAATAATATATTTAAGAATTTAATATATTAAAAATAATAGAAATAAAATAAATTCATTTTAAAATTGGAACTAGAATTAAGTAAAATAATTTTAAATTTAATAAATCCGAATCTAGCTTAATAGCTTAGTAGTTATAAGCTTAGATATCTCTTTTAATTACGACAGGCTTAGGTCTCTTATTATAATTATTGATAAAACATAGCTGGTTCGAATCTTACCTTATTAAGATTAAGCTTTATTTTTAAAGTTATATAACTGCGCTTATGGCGGAGCTACAACTAGAGCCTTATAAAAAGAATTTATAAAATAAATAAACCTTAAAAATAAAACCTAATAAATATTTAAAATTTTTTAACTCCGTGTAATACGTTTCTATAGAAAATTTCTAAAATCTATTTTAAAAAATTATAAATATAATAGTTATAAAAATTCATGATAAAAAAAAAGTTATATATAACTTTAAAATAACTATTTAACGATATATATATCTTTTAAATCGAGGTTAATTTAATTATAATATAATAACTATAACTCGTATAATTTAAAAATAATTAAACGAGCTTTTTCTATATTAAAATACTTTTAAAAACTGTATAATTAAATAATATGTCGGCAATTGGTGCTTTCAGGTGCCCACGGCTGGTGCGTCTAGGCTGCAGATGCTGCCTAGGACAGCCTTTGTCCAGGAACCATCCTTTGTACAGCCAAACGTATATGTAAAAGCGATCGCCCCCAGACTTCTTCAGTTTTTCCTAAAATAACCATACGCACTTTGCCAGAATCCTGCATTTGATTACTGTAACTGCTAATATGGTAACATTTTTTGGTTAATTAGTAACCGTAATACGTTAAACGGAATAATTATTTGCAGGTTAAGTTAATAAAAAAGGTACGAAATTTAAAAAAAAGTCGCTTAGCTAACTTAAAAAAAAGTAAACGGTTAACGATAGTAAGCGAATAATAAAAACGTATCTTAAAGCAACTTTTTACAGCCGAACAAAGTAACTTACCCGATAAGGGCTTCGTTTTTATACGGGATAAAAAGTATACGAATAACGACTTATTTCCTTTTCCTTTCGATTAGGAAAACCCCTAAAACTTTTAAAACGAAAAGTTTAATAGCAAAAGGGAAAAATAAAAGTTTACGATAAACGTAACGGCAGGAAAAAAATTTATTTTCGAGATTTTTACGGAAAAAGTTATATTATTTTAATAACGATAATTAAGAAACCGATACAAAATCTTTATATAAAAATAACAGCCTTAATTAAAATTAAACAAGCTTTATACGTCCTTAAGTACTAATTTAAGTGGGATTAAGAAGGACGTTAAGGTACGAAAATATAAATATAAATTAGTCGAAAATAAAATCAAAAATTTAAAACTTTAACAAAAGAAAAAAAACGATATAATAAAACGAATAAATAATATCGTAAAGCGATTATTAAATATACCCCAGTTCGGAAACGTATTTTAATAAAAACCGCCTTAATTAAAGGTAATACGGAACTTACGAAATGCAAATATTCGCAAAACCATTTTACGAGATGCCTAAAAGGCGGGAGGTTTATAAAAAGCCTTTATTGCCGTCGAAAGTAACGTAAAAAAGATTAACCCCTTAAAAAAAGGCGAAACGCAGTTAAGGAGGTAATTTATTAAAAAACTTAATCTTCCGAAAAAAAAGAAAAGTAAAAAAAAGAAGTTACGTAAAGAAGAAAATGTGGTACGTAAGGACCCCGACGATTCGGATAGGTCATTTTCAGACTCGTCTAAAGGTTTCCGAAAACGAAAAAGCCGTTATAATAATTCCCCTAGCATCCTTAGCAGCTTTTTAAGCCCTAATAACTTAGATAGCTTTAACGAATTAGGCGTTTGCCTAAAAAAAAAAAAATTCTAAAAAGTTTAATAATAATGTAAAGTTACGTTAGAAACGTTTTAATTTCTTACTGGACAAGAAGAACCACTTAGTAGGCTAAGTTAATTAGAAATTTTAAAATAACGTTTTAATATTTGCCCTTAAAAAGATTAGCTATAAGGACGGAATAAAACTAAAACAGTTTGATTAATTACGCCTTGCGAAAGTTATTACCAAAACGTGCAAAAAGGCGCCGTTAAAGTTAATTATAAATATCAAAAAAAAACGAAAATATTAAGGACCTTTAAAAAAACTTACGTAATTACGGGTAAGGCTAGGTAAAGGTCCCTTTAAAAAAAACTTAGCAAGATTATATACGATAGAAAAAACCCCGTACAGTTTATTACGAAGTTTTAAAAACTGTTACAAAAAGTTAAAGGCTATAATATAAAGCTCGGATTAAAAGAATAAATTACCATATTCCTTATTGTTATAAAAAATCGCGTTAATAGCTGGTATAAAACAATTTAATTAATACTTAAATAAACCAGTTATTCCTTCCAGCAGCTAATCGACGACTTTAATAACGAATTCTATAACCGCACTAACAAAAAAAAAAAAAACGGGAAATCCCATAACGCACAAAAAAATAAAGGAAAAAATAACAATAATAACAGCAACTCCCGAGATAACAAACCCGTATAAAACAAAAACGGAAAGCTATTTTACTTTAATTATGGCAAATACGGATATCTAACGAAAAATTACCCTAAGCCACAAAAGGAGAAAAACGGTAAAAAAAAAAAAAAAAACGTAATTAACGTCAAGGTAATAATAAATAAAACAATTAAAACAACAGTTTTCGTAACGCCTATAACGACAATAGGAACGAAAATCAATTTATTCCTAACGGCCTAAAAATCTATACCGATTAAATAGAAAAACTTTTAACGTTTACGTTAAAAAATAACAACTAAAAAACCTTATACAATAATACGACAAGATAATTCAAAAAACAACCTAAAAAGCTCCAGTAACTAAACGCCTAAAAGCCCGGAAAACTTCAATAAGTAAATATATTAAAACTTAAATAACTAATCACCTAAAACTATAAATAAACGAACGCCCTAAAGGAACTATTATAAAAAGCGCTATGCTCCTATACGTTCATTTCTCCTACGGAAACGACCTAGATAAACTGCTTTAAAACTTAAAAGTAAACGTTAATATTACGAATAATATCAGCAACTTTAAGAAAAATATTATAATAAATATTAAGTCCCTGGGAATCCAAATCATAACGGATAAAGGACCTATAATTATTATTTCTGTTAACATTATTAAGTAACTCTTAAAAAAGCCCAATAAAAAAAAACGAAATCATAATTAAATATACGTTATATATTAACAACTTTTCTTTAAAAATATTCTCCGGGAAAATATTTTACAGAAAAAAGAATTACCTAAATCGTAACGTTTTAATAAGCTTTAATAAGATTTAATTATTAACAATTAACGTCCCTTAAAAAAGATTCTTCCTATAGCGTTATGAAAAGCCGGAATTTATTATTAAGGCCCTAAACTTAATAAACGACAAAAACTATTAATAAAGATTCGTATTAAAAAAGATATCCGATAAAAAATACGGTAATAACTTAATAAATAACTTAAAACGTATATTTTCAAACACCTTTAAAAACGGAAAAGTTTTAATAATGGACGAAGTTATAAAAAAAATCATCCTTTAATACCGCCGCCTTTACTATCCTAATATCGAATAATTAATATAAACTATTAAAAGATTTACGGGGATAAATTTAAACCTTAACGATATAAAAAATATCTTTTATACGGCCTATAACGAAAGAAAAATACAGAAAATACTATTTATAAATTTTTAAAAATAAAAGAAATATATAAAAAAAATCATTTAATACGATATAAAATTAATTAAACCTATTGATATTAAAAATAAAAATTACTTTAATCTTTTTATAAATAATTTATCGCGTTACAAAAAATACTATTTATTTAAAAATAAAAACGAAATCCAATAAAACTTATATACGTATATTACGCAAATTATAAAACGTTTAAAAACGTTATTATTAAACGAAAAAAACAAACGTAAAAAAAATGTAAATCCTACGCCTTAACGGCGGCAAAAAATTCGGTATAACGATAATTAAAAACTTTTGTATCACAAAAAAGATCGAATTAATAATTTCCAACGTACATAATCAATATTAAAACGGAATTACAAAACGAAAAATATAATTTTTATAAAACAAAACGTATATAATCTCCGCGTAAATAAAAATCCTTACATACTTCTAGGATTTCGTAATAAAAGCAACAACGCATACTATCAACAAAACAAACTAATCTACGGTAAAAAATATAACACTAATCGAATATTTTAAAAACGCATTCGAACCGAATAAATTACATAAACCCGATAATAATTATTTCCAAATCTTTAACAGTAAATATATAATCCTAATTAATTAAAATTATCGGACTAAATCAAAAAAACTAACAACTCGTAAAATAAAAGGAATACTACTAAGTTATTAAAAAATATATAATTATAAGGTATAACTGCTAAAGGGCGGTAAATTACTTATAATACCGTATATTACTATCTTTAAAAACCTGGAAAAACCAAATAAACCCCCTAACCCTAAAGATATTATCCAATTATTTCCATAACCCGTATAAAAACATTTAAAATACCGTTAGAAACAAGGCGTAAAAGTAAAAAATAAAAATAACAACGTCGTTTTAAAGGACGATACGGACCAAGAAACCAAGCAAATTAAGCACAAAAAGGGACGCCCGAAAAAAACTATCCCTAAGCTATATATCCTAAAAACCCTAAATAAAACCCCAAAATTAATTCAAAAGCTAAAACTAACCTTAACCCAAGAAAACAAATGCGAAAATAGCTTATATACCTTCTATTTTAACCCATTAACGTTAAGTAACGATAAAAACCGTCTTAATAACTTGAAAAATACCGATTAAATTATCCGAAACGTTTATAAATACGAATAAGTAATTAATATATTAAATATTAACATTTATAAGTTATTTACTATTATAAATAACGGCCTATCCTTAAAGGCAGTTATAAAAAATTTAAAACGAAAAATATAATTTAAAGTTATCTTTATAAAAATTAAGGAAAACCTTTTACGTAAAACCTTTAAATTTATACTCTTTAGCGAAATTACTTAAAGGTACCTTATTAATGCTAAATAGGTATTAAAAAAGAAATATACGTTTATAAAAAAACTAGATAAATATAAGGTACGTATCTGCGCAAAAGGATTTATATAACGAAAAGAAATTAACTATAACAAAACCGCAATAAATACCGTAAAAATAATATATTAGAAATTTTTAATAGTATTAACCGCCCTTTTAAGGTGGTATATACTCCAGATAAACTTTATTATTACATACCTAAACGGCAAATTAAAGGAAAATATTTATATAAAACAATTTCCGATATTAAAAAAATATTTTAATACGTATTTAAAAAATAAAGAAATATATAAGTTTTCCTTTAAAAAGGTTATTAAATTAATAAACTTACTATACGGTTTAAAATAAACCGGAGCCGCTTAATAGGAAAAAATAAGAAAAATATTTGCAAAGTAAAGTTTCCGTCCGTTAATTTCGAACGACGTAATATATTATAACCCTAAAACAGGAAACGTTATCGCCTTATACGTAAATAACTTTTTATTTTTCGGCCTTAATAAATAACGTCTTAAGGACATTATTAAAAGGATTACTAAAAACGTCCTAATTAAGGACTTGGGTAATACAGACTGGTACTTAGGCGTACGAATTATCCGTTCTTTATTAACGGGAAATATCAGGTTAAACTAATAATAATATATTAAAAAATTATTAAAATTAATTAGCTTAAACGGGATAAAAAAAGAACCTATATTATTCGTTAAGGATTACTTAAAGTACGTTATAAGATATAACGGCGTAACTAGTAAAGAAAAAACGTTTAAATATATAAACCTAGTAAAAAAATTTAACTTCTCGAGTTATATTAATAAACCAAATATAACGTTTATAACGTTAACTTAAGCAAGATTTATAAGCAACCCGTTATTTAAATACTAAAAATATATTAAAAAATTGCCGAAATACTTAAACGGTACATTAAATATATTTTTTCGGTACCGGAAGTTACAAGAAAATTACTTACATTACAAATATAATAACCTAAAATTATTTAGGGCTGTAAATACAAACTTTGTGGATAATTGCAAATTAACAAAATCTATAATAGGTTATATATTTTTTATAATTAAAACGTTTATTTTATAAATTTCGAAATTATAAGGTATTATTACTAAATATATTACGAAAACAAAATACGTAAAAACAAGAATAATAGTTATAAAGGTAATTAGGATTAGAAATTTTTTGATAAAACTAAGGCTTATACTTAAAAATCCCATTTCTATCTTAAAAAATAATACAGGTACGGTTAAATAAGTAAAAAAAATACAGATAATACAAAAAAAACGTTATATTCGAATTAAATACTATTACGTACGTTAAAAAATCCGAAAAAAATATTAACTTCTAATACGTAAAAAACAAAGATAATTTTACCGACGGATGTACAAAATTATTTAACAAGGTAGATTTCGAACGGTTTATAATTAATTTAAGATTTAAAAAAATACAAAAAAAATTAAAAAATACTTAAGATTTAATTAAAATAACTGGCAAAAAAATGGTCCTATTAAACTTCCTTTATACGGAAAAAAAGGTATTCCCCTGTTAAAACCTATTTCTCGTTACTAAAAACAATAACCGCGGTATTTTTCTTACGATTACCCGAAAATATCCGTTTATTTATTAATTTTAAAGCTTTAACCTTTTATAAAATCACTTATTTATATATAGCCATAACTTTTTACGATAGCATTTACCTAAAGGGGTTAATATCTTATATATAACTTACAATTAGTTAATATCCCTTAATTAACCGGAAAAAAACCTTTACTTAATAGCTTTTTATAAAAGAGAACTTAAAAACCAATAATTTTAATTATTTACTAATATTACCGTTAAAAAATGGAACGGATTTTTAAAGTTATAAAACCTTTAACGTAATAAATTAACGTATATAAAACGTTTTTCCATATTAACGCCTAACCTGGTCCGAAACGTTTCGAAAAAAATAGGCCCCGTATTCCGGGACGGTTACGAAAGAATAATAAAACGAAAAAGCCGGCCTTTTAATATAACGATTAATTACGTAACCTTATTTCAAACAAGAATAACGGAAACATAAGTTCAAATCCTATATAGACTAAAAATTTTAATAACTTTTTAATAAATTTTCTTACAGTTTTAAATTTGATTTTGAAAAGAATTACGTAAATAAGGTTACCTAACGCAAAAGGGCGTATCGGCAATTAATGCTTTCAGGTGCCTACGGCTGGTACGTCTAAGCTGCAGATGCTGCCTAGGACAACCTTTGTCCAGGAACCATCCTTTATACAGTTAAACGTATATATAAGGGCGATCGCCCCTAGACTTTTTCAGTCTTTCCTAGAATAACCATGCGCACTTTACCAGAATCCTGCATTTGATCACTGTGACTGCTGACATAATATATATAATAATTTCGAATTTAATTAATTTTAACTTTCTTTTTAAATACGACGTATTAATAATAACTTATACAATCGGAAAAATTACTAAGTAAACTTTTCCTATATTAAATATAATAAAAAAGTTCGGTATAATAATACGACCAGTAATTATATAATCGCAAGTATTAAAACGCTACGATCGTTTATATTCCAAGGTTAAATTTAATCTTATCAGTTATTATTTCTATTTAACTTTTTTTTATAAATATATTAATTTATATTCGACACGTATATAAAATATTAAACTTATTTTAATTTTATTTAATTGCGTTATAATTTTTTTTTTTAATTTTTTAGCTTTTAAAAATGATAAAAAATAAAGAAATAATTTTAGTAAGAACGTATTTAATGGACCCTCGTTTTACTTAACTACTATTTAGACCTCGTTTAATTATTACGAAGACGAGTACTTTAACTAGTTAAAAAAAGTAATATATAAACTACAAGCGAATAAGATTTAAACTAGTTAAAATAATTCGAATTTAATTTAGGTTACCGTTTTTTTAAGTAGTACTAGCTTAAAAGAGCTAGGCTAATTTAAAACTTCGTCATTGCTACTATATCGGCGACTATTAAATTAATTAGTTAAAGGCTTTAGAAATTAATTATTATAGTAATACACGTAATTATTTGCTATTACCGTACGTTAAAATTTATATTGCGTTTATCTAGCCTTAATTAAAAAGAGATAGATTTTAAAAAATACTTTTTAATTACGTTTATATAAAAATAATTATAAATATATATAATAAATAAATAAGTTATATATATATATATTCTTTTTAAAAGAGACGTAATCGTAGAACTAAATTAAATAAATTAATAGATTATATTATCGGTTATTAAGCTTTATTAAACCTTAACTTTCTTATAAATTGCTTAGTTATGTTCCTATCAACCACTATTTTTAATAGAATTTTAAACGGTTTTTGTAATCCGGAATAACCGGATAAATTATTATTCGTAATTTTCTTTACATTGATTTAAAAGTTAAATTTTAACGTTTTTAAACCCGTTATCTATATTTTCAAGTTTTGCTAGTAATTTTTTAAAAACTAGATATTTTTTAATATAAATTTACATAAAAATTAATTATTTTTCCCGTTTTAAATTAAATCGTATATGAAAATTAAAAATAAAATTCGATCTTTTTCTAAAAGATTATTAATATTAATAAAGGTATCGATATATTTTGCTCGGTTAATTATTTTATTTAAATTAAATAACGTAATTAAGATTATTTCCCTTAAGATTTCGGAAATACGGAATATTAGGATTTTATATTTAAATTTAGCCCGTATGTTTTAATTATTTTAATTAAGAAAGGTTTAAGAAATATTAAAATTAATTAAGATTAAAGAATTTATAAGATTAGCGAAGGGTTATAAAGTAAGTATCTTATACTGATTTAAGGTTTACTGCGAAAAGCTTAATATCTTTTAAGTTATTATCTAAGATTTTCTTTACTAAACTAGTTAAAGAGTATAAAGTTTGTTAGGCTTAAAGGTTATCGGTGTTATATAATCGGTTTTAAAATTAAACTTTTCGTAATCGAGGTATAATTTATCGTTATTATAAAAATTATTAATAATTGCTGTATTAGAAAATATTAAGAATTTATTATATAATTTATTAATGTAATTATTTCGTATTTTTAGCTTAGTTTAAATAATATAGCTTAAACTTAATAATTTTACATATATTTAAAGTTATATCCCCGAAATATATTTACTTTTTATTAACGCGAATTAATCATTATTAATTATTATAATAACATTAAACGTTATATAAACCCGTTTGTAAAATTTTAAATAAATAAGAAATAAACGGATTTTAAAACGAGAAAATAAAATATATTAAATTTATTATTAATTTAATTGATATATTATTTAATAGTATATACTTATACTAAATCTTTATTTAAATAAAAATAAATTATATGTAAAAAAGATTCTATAGTAAAAATAATTCACCGTGAAACCCATTGATAGTTGTCGTATTCGAAGATACTGGGTAAAGTATTTATCGAGTTAATTATTGGTGCAATTACTTCGTATCTTTAGCTTAGCCTGGATAATACGGCTTGCCCCTAACGACTTTGCATAGTAAAAATAATAACTTATATTATCGTATTATACAAGTAAATTATTATTTTTATAATATTTCAATTATATAATTTAAATTTTTTATCTTTTACTATTAATATTATAAAACGACTATTAAGAAATAAAAATAAATTTAGTTATAAACAGTGTTATTTAATATATAACTTTACAGAATTTACTTTACAAAATCGATATAATTATAAAGCTTACTAAGCCGATATTATTCTTAGCTTACGAACACTACTATTAACAAAAACAACACGAATTATTATATAAAATTTTAATTTAAATACGAAAATATATTTTATCCGATTTTATAATATTAATAATAAAAATATATTATTATTTACTAATACGTTATAATATACATGGAAATAAAATAAGCAGTTATACTATTAAACGATAAATAAAGATTAAACGTATTTAAATTAAAAAAAAGACTTTGAAATTTTTTTATACGAAAATTAAAGGTTATTTCGTAAATATTTATAACTTTACCAAGATAACGGGATTTATATATTTTCATATAATAATAAATATAATCAAAATAAAAAATAAGCTTTTTAAATTAAATTATTAACTTCTAATGTTAAATCTTGTTTTTATTTATAATTTATTTTATTTAATTAAAAATTATTGTACAAGGTCGTTAAGTTTAAACCGTATTATTCAGGCTAAGTTAAAAACACGAAATAATTATATTAATAATTAATACGATAAATACTTTATCTAATATTTTCGAATACGGTAATTATTAATAATTTTTACGGTAATAATAAATTATACCTCGGTTGCGAAAACCCTTATTTTAAAGCCGATAATTACGTAATGCTAATAAATTTCGACTTTAATAAACCTTATACCCTTTAATTAATTTGGCAAAGGGAATTTTAAATAATAACTTAGGAAATATTAAGCTTTTCGTAGTAAACCTTAAGTTCGTATAAAATAGTTACTTTGCAACCTTTCGCCAGTCTTATAATAACTACCTTTTTTAATTTCGATTAATCTTAAGGTACCTTTTTAAACCCTTATTAATTAAATTACCTAAAACATGCCGGTTAAATCCGAATATAAAGTTATAATACTCCGTACCTCCGGAATCCCGACGGAAACGATTTTAATTAAGTTATTTAATTTAAATAAAATAATCGGCCGAATAAAATATATTAATACCTTTATCGATATTAATAATTTTTCCGAAAAGAATCGGATTTTATTTTAATTTTCGGATATAATCTAATTTAAAACGGTAAAAATAATCGATTTTTACGTAAACTCATATTAAAAAATATCCGGCTTATAAAAGAATTATTAGCAAAATTAAAAAATAACGATAACCGGCTTAAAAACGTCGAAATTTAACTTTTAAATCGATCTAAATCGAAAAATTACAAATAATAATTTATCTGGCTGTTCCGGATTACGAAAACTGTCCAGAATTCCGTTAAAAATAGTTGTTAATAGGGGCTTGTATAACTAGACAATTTAAAATCACCTTAAAATAAGACGCCTATAAAAAAATTAGAGTTTAGTAAAGCTTAGTAACTAATAGCATAATCTATCCATTTATTTAATTTAGTTCTATAGTTACGTCTTCTCTAAGGAGATTAAAAATTATTATAGAAAAAGGGTTAAATAATAAATATATTAATTTTAAAATATATTAAAAGATATATTTACAGTTTTGTCTCTAGCCTTATAATACGTATATTATTATTATAATAAATAATAATATTAAATTTAATTATAAGAAACGAACTTTATTATATTTAATTTTAAATATATTTATATCGATATTTTTATTTATTTATCATTATTATTTTCGTAATATTTTTTATTTATAAAATCTTTTAATAGTTATTAAGATAATTCGTTAAGAAAAATTAAATTAGTTAATTTTTTAAAACGAAATAATATAGTACTTTTTTATAAAGGAGTTTTTTGTCGAGAAATAAAAATATAGTTTATAACTATAAAGAAAAATGATAATAAATAATTATCGTTAATAAATATTACCAACAATGATTATAAAAGGGTTTAAACGAAAAACGGAAATATATTATTTATAATAACGTATTATATAAGCTTATTACGTATTTAGCTTTATTACGCGTTTTATCTATTAAATTTACTATCTATCTTTATTCCTTTATTTCTTAATAGTAATAATGTAAAATGGTTTACGAAAAATATTAAAATAAATTCGAACTTTAATTATAAACGACTTTATATATTATATAACGTTTCCGAAGTTACTTTAAAAAATCGAATTTACAGTAAACCTTTATATATCAATTTTATCTTTTAAATGCGAAAATTAACGCTAACCGATAAAAAATTAATAATCGAATAAATTCTTAACTAAAATACGTAAACGTTTTTTATCCGACTTTAACATATTAAAAATATAACGAATTTATTACTTACTTAATACGTTATAAAACGCGTTAAAGTTAACTAAGCGTCGAATTTTATTAAACGGCTAAAAAATTTTTAAACGCGTTTAAATCGGAAAATCAATTATTAAGGAGTTTTATACGAAAATTTAAACTAATTTTGTAAATAATTCGAATTTATTCGGGTTATTATCGTAAAATACGGTATCGTAAAAAAGGATATTTATAACTTCGACGAAATTAAATTTTTAATAAAGTTTTTTATAATAACGGATATAATAATTACTAATACCGAAAAAGATAAAAAACTTAAACGTACTAAAAATTAAAAAATAAATTATAATTATCTAAGTTATTAATTTTTAAAATTAAGTTATACCGTTGTTTATTATTATAATAGAGAAAAATTATTTAAATCCTAGTACTGTAATAACTTACTACTAATAACTAATGAAAAATCGTACTATAAAATAATAACAAAATAATAAATAAATTAAACTTAAAATAAATCTAATGATTTAATAAATATATTCGGACGCGTATAAAAAAATTCGAAAAATATTACGTTAATCATAATATTATTACGCCTTATATACCTGCGTATTTTTTATATTAACTTTAACTTTTTAATGTATTTTGTTTTTTTATTTTAAAACGTATTTATTTGCGATATATCGAAAATTTAATACGACGTTATTATATTTATATTACAAAAAAAAAAATTTCGCCGGCCTTTATAACGCGTTTAAAGTTATTATAACATTCGATAATATTAAATTTAAATTCGCAAAAACTGGCTTTGTTACCATAAAAACTATTAATAGTTACCGTATTCGAAGATATTAGGTAGAGTATTTATCGTGTTAATTATTAGTATAATTACTTCGTATCTTTAGCTTAGCCTAGATAATACGGCTTAAATCTAATAACCTTATAAAAACTAGCTTTATTTAATTTGATTTTAATAACGTCCTTTTCGAATTCGAAATCTTTCCAGTTATATTTACGTTAACCGTTTCCCTTTTAATTTATACCGGTTTTATTTTATCTTTTATAAAAACCTTTATTCTCCTTAGAGGAGACGTAACCGTAGAACTAAATTGAACAAATAGGTAGATTGTGCTATCGGTTGCTAAGCTTCGTTAAACCCCAACCTTCTCACAGCCCTGAGATTGATCGAGGTTAAAAATGGTGGCTGGTCTGGAGTTTCTAGCTTTTTTTCCTAGCTAACATCTGATACTTTTAATCGTAAAATTAGCGAAGGGTTGTAAAGCAGCTATTTTATATGGACTTAAAGTTTACCGTAAAAAGCTTAATATTTTTTAAGTTATTATTTAAGATTCTTTTTATTAAATTAGTTAAAAGGTATAAGGTTTATTAGGGTTAAAGTTTATCGGTATTACGGAATCGGTTTCGAAATAAGGCTTTTCGTAACGGAGGTATAATTTATCGTTACCGTAAAAATTATTAATAATTATTATATTCAAAAATATTAGGTAAAGTATTTATCGTATTAATTATTAATATAATTACTTTATATATTTAGCTTAGCCTAAATAATACGGCTTAAACTTAACAACTTCGTATAAAAACCTTTAAAAATATTATATTAAGGTTGGAGCTGTATAGCTGTTGCAGCTGTTGCACTCGCTGTAGCTGTTGCACCCGCTGCAGCTGTTGCACCCGTTGCAGCTGTTACCAGCTGCCGCTGTTCTCGCTTCTTCTAGCTGTTTTTAGCTATATTACTAAGTGGGTCGGCGATAGTCTATATAATGCTAACCTACTAAACTTTGTATGTAGTCTTCTATAGAATCAAGGAACGCCCGGTATCCTTCTTCCTAAGCTTCTCATTAAAGGGTTCTCGCATATATATATAGCTTTAATAAGCCCTGTCCTAATTTAATATCCGTAAAATTATAAAATATAAACGATATTTATAAAGAAAAATAAAAAATTAGTTAATTTTATAATAAATGATTATATATTACTATTATATAAAATCGCTTTTCTTTCAAAAGAAAACGTTTAATTACGTAAAACGAACTATATCTTAAATAAACGTTAGAAAACTAAAAATAAACGTTTTTTTTAAAAAGATTTTTATTATATAAAAAAGCAAGTTCTTCTAGCCGAAAAAAAAGGGTAATAAAAAATTACAGCTAATAACGGCTAAAGGTAATCGTCGTAAAAAAAGTTAATACTAAGAAACGGAAGTATAACGTTTACGGTAAACCCGGGCATAATACGCGTATTTATAAAAAAGTTATAAATACGTTTAACGAAAATAAATCCGATTAATTAAAATTAATTTATAACGTTATAATTACTGTATTTAAATTTATTATTACGAAATACTAAAATACGCCCGACGGGCTTATATATATAAAAAACTTATATAATACGTTAAATTTAAATATAAAATACGTATTTATAAAAAATATATAAAAATATATAAAAATAAAAGAAATTCTTTATTAATATAACGTACCGGATAAGTTTACGGGATGGACAAGTTCACGGGATAATTTTTAGTATTTTGCGATAATAAACTTAATTTAATTAACTATAATATATTAAATTAATTTAAATTAATCGGATTTTTTATCGCCAAACGTCTTTATAATTTCCTTATAAATGCATGTATTATATCCGGGCTTTCCGTAAATATGATATTTCCGTTCCTTCGTTTAAACTTTTTTGTAATAATTACTTTTAACCTTTCTTAATTACAATTATTTATTACTATTTTTTTTCTTAGTTATAAAAACCTTTATTTTTTTTATAGTAAATATTTCTTCTTTTTAAAAACGTACGTTTTTAATTTTATAACGTTTGTTTAAAATATGGTTCGTTTTGCGTAATTAGGTAACTTTTTTTCGAAAAAAAGTAATTTCGTATAAAAATAACAAGTTATTTTTTATTAAAAAACTTACCGATTTAACGATTCTTATCGGCGAGCTACCTTAATAATTTTTAATTTTTTTTTGCAAATAACGTTTTTATCTTGTTACTTTTTTAATATTCCTAAAGGTTTTCGTAAACGGGAAACGAATAAAACCGGTAAAAATTAACGGGGAAACGGTCGGCGTAAGTATAATTAAAAGAATTTCGAACTTGGAAAGAACGTTATTAAAACCGAATAAAACGAAACCAGTTTTCTTAAATTCGGATTTAATATTATCGGTTATTATGGCAACTTAAAACGTATCGCGAAAACCGGTAATAAAATCTTTTTTAACAATATAAGTAACGTAACGTTATATAAAACCTTTGATATATAACGAATAAGTACGTTTTAATACGGAAAAACAAAATACGTCGAAAAATTAAAATTAATAGGAAAAATAGGCAGGTATATAAAATGTAATAATATCGTTAATTTTATAGTAATTTTCGAATTTAATCGAATAATAACGTTCGTAACCGTTAAAGATAAAAAAACGTTTTAAACTTTTAATACGCGTTTAAATATATTTGTCGCAATATTTAACCTATTTTAAACCCAGTTTATTTATCGTCCAGCCGTTTTCGCTTATAGTAATCCTCCAGTCGGATAAAAGTAAGTTATCGGCGAACCAGCGAAAAAGGTGGTTTTTCCCGGTAAGGATAATAAATAGGGACAGGACCTAGCTTTAAAAGTTAACAGCTTATATTATTATAAATTATTCCCGATTTTTTTACTAGGCCTATCTAAATTTTTTACGTTTTTCAGCATTAATAATAACTATACCGGCTGCTATAAAAAGCCTTATTAAAAATTCTGTCTTATCGAAATTGTAAATATCTTCCTTTACGATACCGTATTTTGCAATTATAACCCGAACAAGCTTAAATTATTTACGAAATATTTCTGGATTTTCGTATAAAACCCTTTAATAATTTATCCTTTAATTTAAACGCGTTTCGAATTTTTGTTATTGTTTAATAAAATTAAATACTTATTTAACTTTAACGCGTTCCGTAATGCGTTACGTAAGTAACAAATTTGCCATATCTTTAATATGTTAATACCGGATAAAAAACGTTTACGCATTTAAATTAAGGATTTGGTCGATAATCGATTATTTTTCGGTCGGTATTAATTTTCGCAAATTAAGGATAATATCGGCTTTAAAAGATTTACTAATATATCGTACGTACAAAGTAAAATAGGCGACTTTATAAATAGAATTAAGTGTTGTATAATTAAGTATCGGGTTTCGTTTTTTAATTTGAACGGTTAAGTTTATTTTTGTTTTTTTTATAAGCCGTTTTATATTGTTAATGTTAAAAAATGGTTAATTAAAGTTGGGTAATTAGAATATATCAAAAATTATCCCGTGAGCTTGTTTATCCCGTAAGCTTATCCGGGACGTTAACTTATTATTATAAAGTTTTTAATTTTTTTTATTAAAATCTTTTAATTTTTTACCTTTTTTAATATTATTAATAATTATATTTATAATTATAAAAACCTTATTAAAAACTTTATTATTAAAATTATATATTTTATTTTTTATAATATCGTATTTTATAATTATAACTAAAATAACTTTAAACCGTTGATTAAATTTAAAATATATTATAATATAATAAAACCTAAGAAAAAGTAATTATAATTTTATTAATTATATAATATACTATATATATTTAAATTTAAAAATTAATTAATTAGTTTAATTATTATAATATATAAGACGTCTTATATAAGTACTCCGAATATATAAATACTTTAAACGGTTTATAATTTTCGTTATAGTGAATTTAAATAACTTAATAATAATATATTATCTTAATTTAAATTAATCGAATTTTTTTTACTAAACGTTTTTGTAACATTTTGTAAGCAAGTTGTATTATATTCTTCAGACTGTGGTTTTGATATGTCTTAGTTCTAGTTCTAGGTTTCCAACTTGGGGGGGAGAGCAGCTAGATATAGCTTTTAGCTCTTTTATCTTTGTAATCCTAGAGCTACAAATTAAAGCCTTTTTAATCCTTTTATCGTTTTAACAATAAATTATCATATCTGCCGATACGCTTTTATGGCTTTAGGATTGCCATAAAACCATCCAGACTTCGCCGTTGCCTTAGAAGCTATTAAAAAGTTTTTTTATCCGTCTTATATAAGTGCTGCAGCCTTTTTAGGATAAAGTTAGCTTTGCATTTTGTATTACCCTTTTGTTTTTTCGGGCGATTCTTTGTTATATATCCGTATTTATTATATTTGTAATAAAGTGGATGACTATTCTTATTTTATAAGGGCTTGTTTTATCGGTTTTGCTTTGCGTTGTAGCTGTTATTATTTCCTTTTTTCGTATTTTCTTTTTTTCGAAATTCGGCGAGAAAGTCGTTATATATTTGATTTACCGTTATAGTTAGGTATTAACGAAGTATTTCTTTTATTCGGCCTTTTTAATCGTTATTATCCCGAATCGAGTTGATAAATATGGTAACTTGTTATCTAGCGTTAATAGGTATGTCGATTTCGTTGTACTGCCGTATTAGGTTTTTGAAGTCGATTATATAGTTTAACGCCGATTGTTTTTTGTCTTATTTAACGAATTGGAGCTGGGTTTAAAGGTTTATTTTTTGATCGATTCCTTTTGTTTTATATAAGCGTTTTAATACCTTGATTATTTCCGTTTTTTTTTGTAAGTTCAGTGACGATTATTATAGGGGTTTCCTTGACGTTAGTAATAACCGCGGTGGTTAATTTAGTTTTATTAATATGGGTAAGTTTCGCCGAATTACCGTTACGATACTTAATTGCTATTAGGGCTATTTAGATAGCCGTTTTCCATATTTTCTAGTTGTTATTGTTTCGCAGCCGATTTTCCTCGCTGAGCTTGAAGTCGAAGTTTTTCCAGTCTAGGTACGTATTTTTCTTTTGTTTTTCGTTGTCCGATAGCGTGGCGAACGTTTTTATCAGTTGTTCTATATTAAAGCCTTCCGGCTGACCTACGCCTTTTTTAGATGCTATTGCTTTTCCAGTTGCTATCTTGGTTTTCTCTGGTCCTTTTTATAGTTCTTTTTGGGGTTTTTTTTTAAGAATCTCTTTTTCGAATCCTTTCGGATGTTACCGCGTCGACGAGCCTCTATTTCTAATTAATAACGGCTATTACGTACGTAAGTGCTTTTCTAGCGATTAAAGGGATTTTAAAACCTTTTTTAAGGTTGAGCCTTTGCAGTTTCCTTGCTTTAAAGCGCCTTTATGCCGAGCCTGCCGTTCCTAGTTTTCTGTACCGAAGCGGAGCGGTATTTCGAATATAACATAAAATGGGTAGATTAGGATGTTAATTTTTCTAAGAGACGGAACCAGAAGATGTTACTATGTGGGCAAATTGTGTTGTATTTTTTAGGCTGTGGTTTTGATGTGTCCTGGTTCTAGTTCTAGGTTTTTAACTGGGGGGGAGAGCAGTTAGATATAGCCTTTAGCTCTTTTGTCCTTATAATCCTAGGGCTATAAATTAAAGCCCTTTTAATCCTTTTAACGCTCTAATAATAAATCACCACATTTGCCGACACATTTATATATATACGCGTATTATATCCGGATTTATTATAAACGCTATACTTTCGTTTTTTCGTCTTAATCTTTTTATAATAATTTCCTCTAACTATTATTAACTATATTCTTTTATTACTCCTTTCTTTTTAAATTAAAAGATTTATCCTTTTAATATAATAAATATTTCTTTAAAAAAAAAGAGGTTTATATTTAATCTAATAGTATTTATTTAAAATATAATTCGATTTAGATAATTAAATATGTTCATTTTAAAAAAACGGCTTTATATAAAAATAATATATAATCTGTTATTATAAAATTAACCGACTTAAATATTTTTATCGGCAACTTACCCTAATAATTTTTAATTTTTTTATGCAAAGTTGTTAGGTTTAAGCCGTATTATCCAGGCTGAACTAAAGATACGAAGTAATTATATTAATAATTAATACGATAAATACTTTACCTAATATTTTCGAATACGGTAGTTATTAATAATTTTTACGGTAACGATAAATTATATTTCGGTTGCGAAAAGCCTTATCCCGAAGCCGATTACGTAATGCTGATAAGTTTCGACCTTAATAAACTTTATACTTTTTAATTAGTTTAGCAGGGGGAATTTTAGATAATAACTTAAAAAATATTAAGTTTTTTGCAATAAACCTTAAGTCCGTATAAGATGGCTGCTTTACGACCTTTTACCAGTTTTATAACTTTTTAAATTTCGATTACTTTTAAGGCTTTTTAAACTTTTATTAATTAAAATAATCAAAATATGCCGGCTAAGTTCGAATATAAAGTCCTAATATTCCGTATTTCCGAAATTTCAACGGCAACGGTTTTAATTAAATTACCCGATTTAAATAAAATAATCGGTTAAATAAAATATATTAATATTTTTATCGATATTAACAACTTTTCTGAAAAAAATTAACTTTTATTCTTAATTTTTAGATACGATTTAATTTAAAACGGTAAAAATAATCGATTTTTATGCAAACTTATATTAAAAAATATCCGGCTTATAGAAAAATTACTGCTAAAATTTGAAAATGGCGATAATAAGCTTAAGAATATCAAAGTTCAATTTTTAAATCGATGTAAAAAAAATTACAAACGATAATTTATCCGGCTGCTCCGGATTACGAAAACCGTCCAGAATTCCATTAAGAATAGTCGTTAATAAAGGTATAACTAGGTAATCTGAAGTTACCTTAAAGTAAAACGTTTATGAAAAGGTTGGGGTTTAGTAAAGCTTAACAACCGATAATATAACCTATTTATTTGTTTAATTTAATTCTACGGTTATGTCTTCTTTAAGGAGATTTAATTTTTTTTATAAATAACATATTTATGTTATTACTTTACGGATATGTTTAAAGGTCTTTATAAATAGGAAAATAAACCTAAAAGAAATTAACTAGAAAATAAATAACGTAAATATAATTAAAAAAAATTAAACTGGGAAAAAACCTTATTAAAATTAAGTAAAATAAAACTAAGTTTTATAAAATTTAAAATTAATATTATTAGATATTATAATAACTGTAAATATATTATAAAAATTAAAGATTTTTTTAAAGTAATATAAATATAATAACGTTAAATTAAGGTTTCGATATATATCGAATAAGTACGTTTTAAAATAAAAAATAAAATATATTAAAAATTAAAACAGATACGAAAAATACGTAAATATATAAAACGTAATAATATTATAATTAACGTAATATTTTTCGAATTTTATTAAATAATAACGTTCGTAATTATTAAAAATAATAAAACGTTTTGAATTTTTCGTATATATTTAAATATATTTATTAAAATAATAGATTTATTTTTTAATTATTATTATTAAATATACTATTTTAATCGGTTGTAATATAAAATCGTTAAATTTAAGCCGTATTATCCAGGTTAAGTTAAAGACATAAAGTAATTATACTAATAATTAATACGATAAATACTTAATATTTTCGAATACGGTAATTATTAATAATTTTTACGGTAATGATAAATTATACCTCGGTTATAAAAAACCTTATTCCGAAGTTAATTATTACGTAATGCCGATAAGTTTCGACCTTAATAACCCTTATACCCTTTAATTAATTTAGTAAGGGGAATTTTAAATAATAACTTAGGAGATATTAAGCTTTTTGCGGTAAACTTTAAATCCGTAGAAAATAGTTATTTTGTAACCTTTTACTAATTTTACGATTTTTTTAACCTCGATTAATCTTAAAGTTTTTCAAACCCTTATTAATTAAGACAATTAAAACATGCCGGCCAAGTCCGAATATAAAATCCCAATATTCCGTATTTCCGGAATCTTAACGAAAACGGTTTCGATGAAATTACCCGATTTAAATAAAATAATCGGCCGAATAAAATATATCGATACTTTTATTAATATTATTAACTTGTCCGAAAAAAATCGGGTTTTGTTTTTAATTTTCGAATACGATTTAATTTAAAACGGTAAAAATAATTAATTTTTACGTAAATTTATACCAAAAAATATCCGGTTTATAAAAAAATTACTGGTAAAACTGGAAAATAACAATAACGAGCTTAAAAACGTCGAAGTTCAATTTTTAAATCGATATAAAAAGGATTATAAGCGATAGTTTATCCGGTTGCTCCGGATTACGAAAACCGTTTAGAATTCCGTTAAGAATAGTTATCGATAGGGGTATAACTGGGCAGTCTATAAGGTTAGGGTTTAATAAAGCTTAGTAATCGATAATATAATTTATCTATTTATTTAATTTAGTTCTAAGGTTACGTCTTCTTTAAGGAGATTAATCGGTTATAATAATAAGTTATTACGGTATTAAAATTTAAAATAGTTTTTTTAATTATAATAAATAGTAATATAACTTAATTATAAAAATTACCAACTTTTATAATTATAATTTATTTTTTATTCCCTTATTACGTTTATATATAATTTTTATATTTTTCGGTATTAATAATTACTATATCCGTTATTATAAAAACCTTATTAAAATTTAATTTCGTCGAAATTATATATATATTTTACGATACCGTATTTTGCGGTAATAACTTGAATAAATTCCAATTATTTACGAAATATTTTTAAACTTTTATATAAAATTCGTTAATAATTAATCTTTTAATTTAAACTTATTTAAAACTTTTTTTACTTTTTAATAAAATTTAGCGTTTAATTAATTTCGACGCGTTTTATAATACGTTATATAAGTTATATATTAACTATATCTTTAAAATATTAAAACCGGATAAAAAACGTTTACGTATTTAAGTTAAAAGTTTAGTCGATAATGGATTTCTTTTCGGTTAACGTTAGTTTTCGTAATTTAAATATAACGGCTAGGCTAGTTAACCAACTATTAAACCAAGTTGTACGGTTTATATTGGCAATTGTATTATAGGGTCTAAGTAATAAAGGTAACTTAGTTACGTCTGATAATACTAAAAATGCCTTAAGTAACTAAGTTGTATTATAAACTGGTATTATCTGGATTATGGAATTAATAAGCGTATATATTTTTTCTAGCTTACTGGATTATTTTCCGTAAGTTGGTAATCCGGTTTATTGGATTACTTTCCGTAAGTTAGTAATTTAGTTACGTAACTTAATTTATTTGGGTTCTGTTTCGGTTTATTGGGACCGTTTCCGAGGTTTCCCCTTTGTTAGGTCGTAATACGATTCCTTTTTTTTTAAAATCCTTGTTTTTAAGGATTTTTTTTTCTGTAAATCCTTAATTTTATTATGTTAGGTTATATTATTAAGGGTCGTTTACGCAAAATAGAGTAACGTTATGCCTTAGTTAATTTAATTAATTTTAAAGGTTTCGAAGCGATACCGTGTTCTTTTTGCTTTTCCAGGGGGTTTAGTTGTTAAATGATGACGGGGATTTTTTGTTGTAAGGAATGCGTCCGTTGTGGCCGCTTCTGCGACGGTACTGGTGTTTCCGTGGCGATGGTTAACCGTTACGTTGCCGAGGTTCGTCGTTTAAAAGAAAAGGAATTTGCTGCGGAGCAGGTTTTTACCGAACTTTTAACCTGTTTTTTTCGTATACGTAAATAGTGCTAATAATATTAGGCTTAAGGTACGAAATTTGTAAATCGCGTTTTGTAATCTTTGGACGAGCAGAACAAGTTTAACCGTTAAAAGTTGGAGTCGGCGATGGTTATTTAGGTTTTTGGTGGTATTAATGTTATTAACTGGGGCGCCGTAAATTAAGGTTTTCCTTTTGTGGATAATGTGGATTGGGATGTATTTATTGCTGGTTTTACCGTTGTTGGTAAAAGTTCTTTAGCAGGCGTTAGGCGTTAATGAGGTTTTTGACGGGTTCCTAGGTGTTTTCGGAGTTTGGGTGATTTTTTTATTTGATTAAGTATTGGGTGAGTTCTTTTTTTTTTCGTATGTTAAGTATTTTTTCGATTTTATATGCCTTTTTATTTTTATTTTTATATCGTTTTGTGTTGTATGTATTATGATGGTATTTGCTGTTAACTCGAGTAAGGAAATATGAAAGATTGGATGGAGTTTAACTTTGGGTGGAAGTTTTAGTTGGTAGTTATTTTTTAAGATTTTCTTGATAACTTTATACGGGCCGATATATTTAAAATCGAGTTTTTGGTTTGGTCGTTTCGTTTTAATATTTTTGGTAGCTAGGAGAATTATATCCCTTTCCGAGAAGGTTGGTTTTTTTAACCTTTTTTAATTGTAATATTTATTTATTTGATTGCGTATAAATTCGAATTTTGTTTTTATTTTTTAATGTAGCTGCTTGAATTGTTTTGAGGTGAGGATTGTTTTAATATTAACCGGTTCTTTTTTTTATGTCTTTTTGTAGATTTCTGGAGTAAAATTAAAGTTAGTAGTTGTTAGAGTTGTTTTAATGTTATTATGGTGGCTGGTGTTGTAAGTTAATTGTGCGATAAGTAACTTTTTAACCCAGTTATTTTGTTTATAGTTAATGTAATATTGTAGGTATGTTTTTAGCGTTTGGTTGGTTTTTACCGTTTATTTATTTGTTTATGGTTTAAAAGCGTTTAATAATTTATAATTTAAGCCGAATTGCGTTATTAAATTTTGTTAAAATTTTGAAATAAAGGTTATATTTTTATCTGAAATAATTTTTGCTGGTAATTTATATATATTACATATATGTCGAAAGAAAATGTATGTTATTTGCTTAATATCCGTATCCTTATTATAAGGTAGGAAATAAGAAAATTTTATAAATCGGTTAATAATTATAAAGATGTTATTGTAGTATATACCCGTAGTTAGGTTTTTTAATACGGGAAGTTTCGTAATAAAATTAAATGTGACTAAATTTTATAGTCGCTTAACGATTAGTAATGGTTATAGTTTCCCGTAAGGTTTATATTATTTAGTTTTTGCTTTGGTGTAAATGTCGTATTGTTGTATAATTTTCTGTATAATTAACTTTATTTTAAGGAAGTTATATGTTTGCCGTATGCGTTTTAAGGTTTTGTAAATCCCTGGGTATTTATATAGTTAATGTTTATATATTTTTCGTGTTAAAATTTTTTAGTATTTCTTTGGTATATGGATTTTGTTTGTTTTTTAATCTGTAGGTAAGTTATCATGATATTATCGTATTTCTTTATGTATATTTGGTATAAACATTTTAATAGTATTAATATATCGTTATTATAAATATCCTTTTAGCGTTTAGTCGAACATAGTTTATTATATCTTTACCTTAAAATTTTCCAAATCTGGTCGTTTGTTAAAAGCATTTATTTTATTATTTTCCGATTTTTACGATAAATAATAACGTAATCAAACTTTGAAAAGTATTTTACGTAACGTAATTATTATTTAATTAATTCTTTTATGGTTACGAAATAAAAGATGTTCTTATAATCCGTATATACCTTTACCTAATGTTAATTTCCTTTAAGGTAATATTTAAATTCCTTAAAAACTTTGACGATAGCTAGGAACTTTTTATCGTAAATAAGGTAGTTGAATTTGGTACTATGTAATTTATAAAAATAAAAGGCGATAAGGTATAATTTTTTTTAATCGTTTCGTTAGTAAATTATTACTTTTAAAGCAAAGTTTAAAATATCGGTTTCGAATTTTATTAGTTTATTTAGGTTATATATCATTAAGATAAATTTACTAATAAAGGAGTTTTTAAGTTATCGAAAAGCTTTTTTTACAGCTAAAGCCTATATAAAATATCGGTTTTTCTTAGTAAGTTCCGTTAACGGCATTACGACTTTATTAAAATATCGTATAAATCGTTAGTAATAATTAGCGAATCCAAAGAACGCTTATACCTCCGTAATATTAATAGGCGTTTTTCAATCCTTAATAGCAAAGATTTTTTTAAAGTTTATCTTAATATATCCTAAGATAATAATATATCTTAGGTATTCGATTTTTTAAATATAAAAAGTACTTTTTTCTGCGCTAACTAAAAAATTAACGTTTTATAAAGCTTATAAAACCTAATAAACGTATCCTATATATTTCTTTTCCGTTTTCGAATAAATAAAGATATTATCGAAGTAACATATAACAAAGATATTAAAATACTTTCGGAATATATAATTAACTATCCGTTAAAAAGTTATTAATACGTTCGTAAGTCCGAAAAACATAATAAGGTATTCGAATAATCCGTATTTTGTTTTAAAGGTTATTTTCTATTCGTTTTTAGGTTTAATTCGAACCTGGTTATATTTTTTTCGTAAATTTAAAACTATAAATTATTTAATATTTTGTAATCGGTCCTTAATCTCGGTAATTAAGGGTAATAATATTCTATCTTTAATAATAATATCGTTAAGTTATCGGTAATTAATAATAAATCGTAATTTCCCGTTTTTCCGTAATATAAAAAATATTAAATACTTTACTAATAATTTAAAACGTTATATATATTTTTTTCGTAATTTATTTTTTAAATAATCGCGAAAAACGTATAACTTTACTTTATTTAAATTATAAATAAAATAAAAAACAATCGTTTTGCCGTTTTTAAAAATTATCTTATAATTCCATTTACTATATTATAATAATTTCGTATCAAACTTTTCTTAAAAAAACTTCTCATACTTATAATATTATAATAATACTTTCGTTATTTATTCTGGTAATTTCTCGGGCTATACTTGTAAATCGTCGTTTATTTGTCGAAATCGTACTTTAAAGTTTGTAATAACGCGCTATATTCTTTTATTATACCTTTTATTTTAAATATATCTTATCTCTTTAAGTAATAAGGTTTCTGTTGTATCCTTATACCTACATTCGTCGTCCTTATTAATCGAATATTAAGATTTCGTATCGTCTATATTTTATTTCGTACCGGAAAATAAACGGAAACTTACCTAATTAGTTTCCCAATTAATTAAAGGGTTATATTAACGTAACCATAGTTTTCTAAGGATTATATCGTATTTATTTAATAAAATAATATCAAAATTAATAATCTATTTTCTTTTTTCGATAAAAATCTTAAAATAATTAATTTCGTATCTAACTTATCTATCGTCGTAAGTAAATTTTTAACCTTCGGCATTCTCGGCCTTATAAAGGTAATTTTTCTCCTTTTATAATAACTTTAATTAATTTACCATTTTCGGGTTAATATAATTCGCAATTATTACTCCGCAATCCACTATTACGGTATACCAGTTTTTTTTAATTTGTATTTATATAATAATAACATTATTACTAATAATTCCGATCGTTATGTTTAAAACCTTTTTAAAATATTATAATCTAATCTTTTTTCTCCCGCCTGCCTATAGCTTTTTTATAAGTAACGTTACTTTTTTAAAGTTTATAAAAGTTTTCGCAATATCTTTTTGTCCCGATTATTTTATGTTTAAAGTTCCTTTAATTATTTTTCTATACGTATTACTTATTTTCACAATTATTTAAATTACTGTCGTATATTTGGTTATTCGTAAATCTATTCTGCAAAAATTTCGATTGCTTTTTCGTCGGGTAATATCGTTTACGAATTATCGTTTTCCTATTAGTCGCCATATTTTTTCTCGTTTTCCGAATTCCACTATCTTTCTTTAATAAAGTTTTTAATTTTTTTCTTAATTACTTTTTTATTTTTTAAGTCGGTAATAAAGGCTAGCTAAATACTTAAATCGGTAATAACTCTTTAGCAATATTTCTTTACTATCCTCTGAACTGATTTTTTATTTATTTAATAATTATATTATCCGAAATAACCAAAAAAATCCCCCTATAAATACGATTTTCCAGATAGCCAGCTTTATAATGCTACCTTTTAATCGATTTTATTTTAATTTACGAATAATCGTAAATATCAATACCATTATTAATCATTTTTGTTAGCTCTTTTTTATCGTTTAAAGTTAAATCTTTGCTAGTATATTCGAATTATACGCTAATAAATCGCCTCTTTTTATTTTTAATAAAACTAATATCTAGATTTATTACAATAAATAACGTAAATTTTTATATATCGTTCTAGTTCTTCTGGGTATAAGTCTTTTTTTTATTTATAGTATTCTTACAATTATTCTTGTAAAGCCAGTTAATCTTACTATTCTTATTACCTTCTTTACTAAAATTAAGCAAGTAATTTTTCTTTAGTAAAAACCTTCTACCCTAAATAATTCCTGTGCCGTTATATTACCGTATATCGCGGTCGGATTATATTAATCGATTTTTTATTATCTTTTTTGTCGTTTTATTATTATTCTTTAAATATAAGGGTTTAGTTATTTTATCGAGATTTCTTAAATGCCTTATACTGGAAAACTTTATATCCTATCTTACCATAATTATAACATTTAAACTAAGGTTGGTTTTGTTACCGGACCGCTCCGATTTCCATAAAACCTAGTTAAATTCTATAAGACGTAAAAAATATATGACGTTTATTTCCTTAATTAGGTTTATTAAACTTATACCGTAAAGTATATTAACCTTTTTTCTTTTATCGTCTTTCGAATTATCGATTATCGATTTTTACTACTTTAATTATATATTTACTTAAAAAGATTAATCGTTTTAATTTAATCACTTTATCCTTAACGTCATCCTTTAATCCCTTATAAAATACGTTAATTAAGGTATTATTCTTTTCGTTTACCTACTCTATTTTAACTATCAGGTTTCGGAATTCTACTATATATTTAAACGTTAATCCTTTCTATCGTAATTACAGAATTTTTTATACGGCAGTACGTTCCTTATCGGAATTATCGAAATTAACTTTTAACTTTTTTTCGAAATTGAAATAATAAGCGAAAAGTTTTTTAATAAATATTTTCCGGTTATTTTCCGCATTTTCCAAATAATTTCTTATAATTAGTTCGAACCAATTAAACGCGTCTCCGGTAAAAAACATTACGATGGCAAAAATCTTATTTTCCGGGTTGTCGAAAGCCAAAAACCGTAAGTACATTCGTACTTAGGTAAAAAAACTTTAAATATCGGTTTTTTTATTATAAGGTTAAGGCTTTTTAACCTTAACTTTTAAAATATTAAAGTTTTTTCTAGCTATTTCCTTAAATCGTAAAACTTCTGCCTTTAATTTTTCGAATTCGTTTTAAAACTATTAATTAACGGTAATTTCTTTAATATTAAGGGCCATTTTAACAATTTAAGTAATTATTCAAAATCTTAACAATATTATTAAACAAAAACTTATAACGTATAACGGCTAGGTTAATTAACCAATTATTAAACCAAGTTATACGGTTTATATTAATAATCGTATTACGGGGTTTAAATAATAAAAATAACTTAATTACGTTTAATAATACCAAAAATACCTTAAGTAATTAAGTTATATTGTAAATTGGTATTATCTGGATTATAAAACTAATAAACGTATATATTTTTCTTAGCTTATTGAATTATTTTCCGTAAATTAATAATCCGGCTTACTGGATTACTTTCCGTAAGTTGGTAATCCGGCTTATTAGATCACTTTCCGTAAATTAATAATCCAGTTACGTAACTTAACCCACTTAGGTTTTATTTCGGTCCACTGGGACCGTTTCCGAGACTTCCCCTCTGTTAGGTCGTAACATTAAATATATAATTACTATAAAAAAAATATAACGATATATCGTTTATATAAAATAAATGTTATAATTTTATATATAGAATTAAATATAGTATAATTAAATTTCGGGTTTTGTTTTTTAACTTAAACGGTTAAATTTATTTTTATTATTTTATAAGCCATTTTATATTATTAATATTAAAAAAATTATTTAGAATTCGGTAATTAAAATATGCAAAAAACCGTTCGGAGTATTTATATGTCCGGAGTATTTATATAAGACGTTATAAAATTCTTAATATTTTTATTACGAATTAAGTTAATATATATTAAACTTTTCGAGGACGTAGTTTTAATAGTTAGCTATAAGTGGAGTCGATACGAAATTTTTACAGAGATCGTGTCCTGAAGGGATGCTTTTTCGAAGATGTCCCCGTTATTAACCGCTTTCTGCTTTCAGTCACTCTATGCAGACCCAGTACATAATATATAAATAGCCTGGTCCAAGCACGCCTGTCCTAAAAATATAGCATTGCTGCATTAAGGCTAAAGCATCTCTGAGACGTCCATGACTTTTCCAAGTAAAGGCGAGGTTATCCGTATTAGTTAGCATATTAAAATGCTCCTCTCCCAGTACCCTCTTTCTTAACTCCTTTATTTATACTGCTAATAACTCGGCCTCTTGCTGCCGCCCGTTGGTTCCAGAACGTCGAAGCCAGGTTTGCCTTCTTGGCTAGCGTATTAGATGCTCCTGCCCGAGCACCGCTTTTTGTCTTTCCGTTACCTGCACTTACAGCTTCTCCGCATCCGTCGAACGAGTTTTAATAGCAAAGAAAATCTGGCGGCATAGCGGAGAAAACACGCATTCGCCACTATTTCGTCCCTCGGTTTATCTCTTAAAACTTTAATATAGTATATAGGTGTAAAAGCTATACCCAGTATTTAATACGGTTTTAAAATTATAAAACGAGTTAAGTTTATAAAATAGTAAAAAGCGCTTATTTTATAAACTGTTATATTATACTCGTTTTAAAAACTTACTTTTAAATAATTAATTATAGGTTAAAGTTTATCTAACACGTACTTGTTCTCTTTTTAAATAATATAATAATTGTAAAAAAAATAAAAAATAAAAATTTAAATTATTTAAATTTTCGTTAATTAGCCTTTAACCTTACTACCGCTTTTTATAATATTATAGAAAAAATTTTAAACTAACTTATTAGTCGAAAAAATAAATAAGAAAAGAAAGTTCGCCTATTAAAAGTATTTTAATTTTAAATCTACTTAAATAACGAGAGATATATTACTATTACCGCTTATGAAGTATTCGAAATTCTCCCGACTGTTTTAATTCCTTATCTTTACTTTAATAAGGTTCTAGTCGCTTTATTTTAGTTAATAATAACTACTAAGCTAAATTATATTCTTTTAAATTAAGGCGGCTATTTAAATAAACCTAAAAGGTAAGCGCTTTAACTCCGAGAGGAAAATGTTAAAACGTATTAAAATTAATTTTAACTTTTTCGAACCCTTAAACGGAATAGCTGTTCCGATTTATGAGAATACAGTACCTGCGATGATGCGGCTAGTAATCGACCAGTCGTCGACCTACCTACTAGTATAAAACAACCCTCTGGCAACTAGTAGGGGACGCCAGATTCAAGTAACCCAATGCATTCATTTCTTGGAACCTGTTCTGAGACTGGTCACTGATTACCTCACTCTAGCCCACAGCTATCCCATTATCTTACACAATTCGTTTTTGTCCATTTTTTCGACCTTGAAAAACCGTTTCCCCTTAGTTGACTTTCAGCCCGTCCGCATATTCCTAGTCGCAACAAGCATGGCTCCATGGGCGTATTCGGGTTATAGCGTACCAAGCTACCTCCGACGCCGGGCATATTAATCCTATTGTCCTTTTCCGTTTGGCCGAAAAAAATCTGCATGTTATCGGCATTGTCGATAATCATCGGATACCGTCCGCGGTCTTCTTCCAGCCACCCTTTCACTAGTGACGGCACATCCGTCTTGGGGTCGTCGGGGCCGGACACCTGGCATTCCTGCGCAATGGAAAGCATAGGCCTGACAAGACCGCTCAGCGGTGCTGCCACGAGTCCAGATGACCGACATGTCCGGGTACGACTCCCCCAGCCTGTACACATAGGCCAGCGCTATCTGCGTTTCCTGTCTGAATTTATATGCGGTTTTCAACTACAGGCTTAGCCAAAGTACCCAATGCCGCCCAGTCCGTAGAGATGCCCTTGGCTGGAATTTGCCGCTCGTCTGAGGTAAGTATGGCTGATCCGATCTTCCAAGCTCTCGAGAATTCCGGTCCGTCCAACAAAGTTTGAATTGCTGGTGTACGGCACGGGGATTATTCTTCCATTAACACTTGCTGGAGCTCGTTATTGTTCCTCTACCTACACTGTGTGGTAAAGCTCTCGCATCCATCCTGTCTCTCTTGCTCCGAGTACCGGTCCCGTGATAATATCTGGCGACCAGAGCCACGAGATCTGCTGCAACGTGTGGGGACGTGACTGGATGGACGACCGCGGCGCCTCTGCAGCCGCACACCCGTTGCTCGATATTTCGTGATTATTCTGTCACCAGGTGCAAGTTTGGCTGCTGGAATACGGGCAGGGCCAGAAGTTTTTTCCAATCGCGTGTTAAGAAGCCACAGACCCAATTCGGAGAGGATCGACGTCGCTCTCAGAACTCTAAATGGCATTGGTTTTCTCTGTGGAAGGCTGGGCGAAACATATGTGTTGTGGTGTGCCTGGGAAATCGCTTATTCGTCCTTGTCATTATGGTGGGTGGCATTGCTGTCTAGAACGGGCACCCTCTGGCTCCAAGGGCTGAGGAACCTTGCGGGGCCAGACGACGAGGCTTTTCGCCTTCCAATTATGCCTATTACTTCACATCTGTTGTATTACATTGAACCTGCGTCCAATGCAATAATTTGAAATACCTCAACTAAGCATTAATCCTCGGTTTTGAGCATAAGATATTTTCTGCGGCAATGCTTCATAATTTAGTGATTCTCCTTTTCATGAGTCTTATGGAGCTGGGATAGGGGGGGAGGTGGCGAATATTGATGAATAGGCTCCGTACTAGTAACATGCAGGGGTTGGATGGCCAAGTTTGGGGGTCGCCTGATTTACCGGATTCGTATTGTCTCTTGTCGAATAGCACCAGGGTGTATCCCTTATGAGATGCTTGAGACGTCGGTAATTGGTTCCAGCTGAACGGATAGCTTTAAGCTACTGCATGTAAGAATTTCGGCAATTAGTGTGGGGAAACTTAGCGTTTGTTTTAATAACCGCAGTAAGCGATTAAAACATACTCCGATATTAGGTAAAAGTTTAACATACTATTAGATAGCAGTTAGAAGCGTTAGTAATTACGCTATATAAATTTAGTATAACTTTTACACCGGTAAATAATTAGCATATATAAAAGATTATAATCTTATAATAATATTTATTTACGTCGAAATTTAAAAAAAACTTAAGATAAATATATAAGTTTAAATTTTATTTTTTAACAAAAAAATATATCCAGTTATTATAAAATATAATAAAATTAAAAATAATCTTCTTTATTATTATACGATATAACTGCTTACTTAAATCGTATAACTAGATTTAATAGTTAACCGGGCCAGCTGTTACACCTAATAGATAAACTTATATATGTTATATAACGAACGTCCTACTGTCCTATATCCCATCTCAGCCTTACTTGTTGGCCATATTCTTTTGTAGGCTAGTAGGAAGATGGAGATGGTAATGCAGCTATACCTGTAAAGGGCTTAGTTATAATAAGCCGGCTCGGTTGACGTGATCACTCGAGGCGAACCGGGTTGGTGGTACCATGCCGGCGATCCGCTTAGTCCCAAACATTCTAGAACGCTGGGCATATGTTAATCGAGATGCATGCAAGGGTGTGGATGCATATTGTGCTATGTAGTCCCTGGTGGAAAATATCCCAAGAGGGATTATGATGAAAGGATTACGCCTTGGAGAATGGGATAACAGGGGGTGGTGAGGAAACACTATGATGGCCCATCCTACACGCGCTTAATATATTATACATATTAAGACGATGCCCTGTTAGCATTTTAGCTTAGTTCCTTATCCTTGTGATTCAAGCCTGTTCAAAGTCCTTGATCGTCCACCATGTGGAACCCCTGGGCTGTTATGCATCGTTCCCTTCATGCGCGGAAGGGCCGCCGCAAGAAATCGCCGCTCAGTTCCAATGAGTTAGCGGCGCGACTTCAACCCCTGTACACTAAATTTCTTAGGAATGTGGGCTATGAGTCGGCGCCTACGTTGAGCGAAGAAAAAGCTGGCGCGCTCCTTGCGGTGATGCACAAGAAGGCAGTACAATTTGGAATTCCCCTTGACACACCACTATCAGCCAAAGCGTTCAGGCTTGGCTTCTCAGAGGGATTGGTATGTTATCTCTTCTACTTGTACAAGCTGTTCGCTGGACTCCGTGGTCTATCGTAGCTGTCCCTAACACGTAGAATCCGCCAGCTCGCCTATCCGGAACATCCTGTCGAGGTCCAAGCATATATCGGCCTTTTCACATGGATCGTGGTCCAGATTGACGACATCACGGATCAAATAAAAGACGACGCGAATCATTTTCAGCGACGTCTTTTTTTAGGCGAACCACAACCACATCCCCTGCTGCATGCCTTGGCAGAATTACTCCACGAGGCTTATAACTATTGGGATCCTCTTTTGGCTAACATACTTCTAACGTCTAGCTTGAATTTCGTGACGAGTCATTTCCTAGAGACGCACGATGGATTCCAGAAAATGCCCATAACTGGGGCAGGATCGTCCTTTCCGTACTACTACCGGAGCCTAGCAGGTATTGCAGAAGTCTATGCTATTTTCGGATACCCTACTGCTCAATACCCAAAGGTTGAAATCGTTTCAGAGGCGATCCTAGATATGGCCACGTTCATCAACATCTTTAACGACATCGTCTCGTAAGTAACCTAGTTGTATCCAGTCCGCAGTCCTGACTGAAAATAGTTTCTATAAAGAAGAGCTCGCAGATGACAAAAGGAATTACATATGCAACCGGGCGATGTGTGAACAAAAAGAACCTCTCGACGTGGTAAAGGAGGTCATAACCGAAGCCGAGGACTGCATTCGACGGATCCGGGCTATTCTTGAGGGAACAGGGATATACGCACAATCGTGGGAGGCGCACATGAGAGGTCATATAGCGATGCATATGACCAATCCTCGCTACAGGCTCGCAGATTTGGGCCTGGGCGAGAAGCATTCTTTCCCCGAACATTTGTTCACGAAAGCAGAAGCGTCGCGTCGGGGTTCCGCGAAGGATAAAGAAGTTGACCACTAGATAGACTGGCTCGAGAACCGAATATCCACATAATCAGCACAAGGTCAAACAAGCGGAACCTTCCGGACTGCGGGATTATTCTCACGGCCGCGAACACTGAGCAAGAAATGGGGATTTGATGAAGCCAGCGAAGGTGTATTGATTGATGATCGTGGAAAAGTGAGTCTTTCAGTAGCTAGCCTAGTAATGCAGTTTTGAAGCAGTTACATGACGGATTATGTAACTCCCCGATCCCGTCGGAGTGTGAAGGCTGGCGAGCAGCAGCTACGGTGCCAAGTCAATCGTTCCTAACTAAGCCGACTGTCGAATCCCCAGGGGCTGTAGCGCTAATACCGAAGTTAGATGCTTATTAAAGACATAATAATAAAAGCATGCTGAGATATTATCATATATAGGGGACATCAGTTATAATTGTTTTAGGCTAATTACGTATACTTTTCATATATATAAGTCGGTACGTATTACCTAGCTAGATGTGCTATAATATACTAAATAAGAAAAGGCTATCTTTTTAAGATATATATTCCGTTAATAGGCTATATAAAAACTATATACGTACGAAAAGTATACGTAACTAGTTTAATATAATAATATATATCAGCAGTTACAGTAATTAAATGTAGGAATCTGGCGAAAAGCGCATGGTTATTTTATGAAAGACTGAAGAAATTTAAGGGCAATCGCCCTTTTGCGTTAAGTAACTTTGTTTACGTAATTTTTGAAAATTAGATTTAAAACTTTAAAAAAATTTATAAAAAAATTATTAAAAATTTTAATGTATATAAAATATAAACCTTTATTTTTTTATGCTTATTTAAAATAAGGTTACGTAATTAACCGTTATATTAAAAAACCTGGCTTTTCGTTTTACCCTTTTTTTCGCAGCCGTCCCGGAATACGGGGCTTATTTTTCCGAAATATTTCGGACTAGGTTAAGCATTAATATAAAAAAACGTTGTATACGTATTAGCTTATTACGTTAAAGGTTTTATAACTTTAAAAATCGGATTTGTTTTTTAATAGTAATATTAATAAATAATTAAAATTATTACTTTTTAAATCTCTTTTTATAAAAAAACTATTAAATAAGGGTTTTTTTCTAATTAATTAAAGGACATTAATTATTTGTAAATTATATATATAATATTAAGGCTTTAAATAAAAAATAACGTAAAGGGTTATAAATATATATGCAAGGTCGTTGGGTTCAAACCGTATTATCCAGGCTGAGCCAAAGATACGAAGTAATTACACCAATAATTAACACGATAGATACTTTACCCAGTATCTTCGAACACGGCAAGTATTAATGGTTTTCACGGTGATGATAAATTGTACGCCTCGGTCACTTATAAATATATATAAATAAGTAATTTTATAAAAAATTAAAATTTTAACATTAATAAATAAGTAAATATTTTCGGGTAATTATAAAAAAATATTACGGTCGTTATTTTTAATAATGAAAAATAAATTTTAACAGTCGAAAATTTTTTTTCCTATATAAAAGGAATTTAACGGAATTATTTTTTTGCTAGTTATTTTAATTAAATTTTAAATATTTTTTAACTTTTTTTTATATTTTTTAAAATTTTAAATGAATTATAAACCGTTTAAAGTTTATTTTGTTAAGTAATTTTATAAGTTCGTAGATAAGATTATTTTTGTTTTTTACGTATTAAAAGTTAATATTTTTTCGGATTTTTTAACGTACGTAATAATATTGAGTTCGAATATAATTTCTTTTTATATTTTTTATATTTTTATTTATTTAAACGTATTTGTATTTTTTTTAAAATAGGAATAAGGTTTTTAGGTATAAGCTTTAATTTTATTAAAAAGTTTTTAATCTTAATTATTTTAATAACTATTATTATTATTTTTAAATATTTTATTTTAATAGTATATTTAGTAATAATATTTCATAGTTTCGAAATTTATAAAATAAATGTTTTAATTATTAAGAATATATAGCTTATTACATATTTTATTATTTTATAATTATTTATGAAATTTATATTTACTATTCCGAATAATTTTAATTATTATATTTATAATATAAATAAATTTTTCGTAATTTCCGGTACCGAAAAAATATATTTAATATATTATTTAAATATTTCTGTAATTTTTTACTATATTTTTCATATTTAGGTAAAAAGTTATTTATAAATTTTGCTTAAGTTAACGTTATAAACTTTATATTTAAATTGTTAATAAAATTCGATTTTTTATTAGGTTCGTATATTTAAACGCTTTTATTTTATTAATTACGTCCTTATATTCTATAACGTACTTTAAATAATGTTTAACGAATAATATAATTTTTTTTCGTTTAAATTTATTAATTTTAATAATTTTATAATATATTATTATTAATTAAATTTAATTATTTTTATTAATAAGAAACGGATAATTCGTACCCTTAAATATTAATTTACATTATTTAAGTTTTTAATTAAAACGTTATTTATTAAGGCCGAAAAATAAGAATTTATTTACGTATAAAGTAATAACGTTTTTTAGTTTGGGATTATAATATATTACATCGTCCGAAATTAACGGACGGAAACTTTATTTTACGAATATTTTTTTATTCTTTTTTATTAAATAATTCCGGTTTACTTTAAACCGTATAATAAGTTTATTAACTTAGTAACTTTTTTAAAAAGATTTATATATTTCCGTATTTTTTAAATACGTATTAAAATCTCTTTTTTAATTTACTATTTAAATACGTAATAATAAAATTTATGTGAAATATATATTATTTTAAAAAACGGTTAACGTTAATAAACCTTTTTAATATATTATTTTTACGGTATTTAATATAATTTCGTTATATAAAGTTTTTTACGTAAATACGTACTTTATATTTATTTAGTAATAACAAGGTACTTTTAGATAATTTTGTTAAAAAACGTAAATTTAAAGATTTTATACGAAAAGTCTTTGTTTAATTTTTATAAAAATAACCTTACGTTATATTTTTTATTTTAAGTTTTTTATAATTTCCTTTACGGATAAGCCGTTGTTTATAATAATAAATAAGTTATAAATATTAATATTTAATATGTTAATTATTTATTCGTGTTCGTAAACGTTTCGAATAATTCAATCGGCGGTTTTAAAGTTATTAAAATAGTGTGTATCGTTATTTAACGTTAATAAGTTAAAATAAAAGGTGTATAAATTACTTGTACTTTAATTTTTTGTAGTTAAAGTTAATTTCAATTCTCAAATTAACTTTAAAGCTTTATTTAAGGCTTTTAAGATATATAATTTAAAGATAAATTTTTCGGGTATTTCTTTTTACGTTTAACTTACTTAGTTTTTTGGTCCGTATCGTATTTTAAGATAATGTTATTATTTTTGTTTTTTACTTTTACGTTTTATTTTTAACGGTATTTTAAACGTTTTTATATGGGCTGTATAAATAATTAAATAATATCTTTAAAAGTAAAAGGTTTGCTTCATTTTTTCAGGTTGTCGTAAATAATAATATACGGAATTATAATTTATTGCCTTTTAATAATTATATTTTATAATTTTATATTTTTTTAATAATTTAAGATTTTTATTTTATTTTACGAATTACTAAGTTTTGTAAATTAATTCGATAATTTTTATTAATTAGGATTATATATTTACTACCGGAAATTCGGAGGTATTTATTATCGAGTTTATATAATATATTCGGTTTAAATATATTTTTAATATATTTAATTCATATTGTATTTTTTACCGTAAACTGGTTTATTTTATTAATAATATACGTTATGATTTTTATTACGAAATTTTAAATATATATAATAAATTTTATTTACGCGAAAATTATATATATTTCGTTTTACAAAAACTATATTTTTTATAACGTAAAAATCTTTAATTATTATTATACCGAATTTTTTATTATTATTAAAGTATAGGATTTATTTTTTTTTACCTTTATCTTTTTTATTCGTTAATAACGTTTTTAAATATTTTGTAATTTACGTAATATATACGTATAAATTTTATTAAATTTCGTTTTTATTTTTAATATTAACAAGTTTAATTAATATTATATTATATTAAATAACTTTTTTTATATAATCTTTTCGTTTTTAAAAACTTATAAATAATTTTTTCCGTATTTCTTTTTCGTTATATGTTAGATAAAGGATATTTCTTATATCGTTAAAGTTTAAATTTAATTTTATAAAATTTTCGATAATTTATATTAATCGTTTAATATTAAGGCAATAAAGGCGGTGGTATTAAAAAACAATTTTTTTTATAATTTCGTTCGTTATTAAAAATTTTCCGTTTTTAACAACGTTCGAAAACACGCGTTTTAAGTTACTTATTAAGTTATCGCCGTTTTTTTTATTAAATACTTTTTTTAATACGTATTTCTATTAATAATTTTTATTATTTACTAAATCCGGGGTTTTAATAATAAGTTTCGGCTTTTTATAAAGTTATGTAAGATTAAGTGCTATTCGGGGTATCTAGCTATATACATACAGCACACAGCTGTTTTATAAAGTTAAATTTTTTTTTCGAAAAACGTTAATTATTAATAATTAAATTTTATTAGGGCTTATTAAAGCATTACGATTTATATAATTCTCTTTTATAAAATATTTTCTCGGAAAATATTTTTAAAAAGAAGTTATTAATATATAGCATATATTTAATTATAATTTCGTTTTTTTATTAGGTTTTTTTAAAAGGTTATTTAATTATATTAAGAAAAAATATTAATTACCGGTTTTTTATTTGTTATAATTTAAATTCTTTAAAATTTAAAATTTATTATAATATTTTTTTAAAAGTTGCTAATATTATTCATAATATTAACGTTCGTTTCTAAGTTTTAAAGCATTTAGTCTTTAGAGCTTTTTAAGTTTCTTTTTAAATTATCTTATCGTATTATTATATAAGGTTTTTAAATTGTTGATTTTTAACGCAGGCGTTAAAAGCTTTTCCGTTTAATCGGTATAAATCCTTTAAGCCGTTAGGAATAAATTACTTTTCGTTTCTGTTGTTATTATAAGCGTTACGAGAGTTGTTGTTTTAATTGTTTTGTTTATTATTACTTTGATATTAGCTACATTTTCCCCCTTCTTTTTTTTTTTTTTTTTTTTTTTTTTT
>QJNZ01000845.1:0-39360 GCA_004155055.1 Monosporascus sp. CRB-8-3
AGATATATTTAAAAGCTTTAAAAGCTTTAAAAACGTCGAAATTCCTTAAAATAACGTTATTTTTACTTATGTCCAAGTCGAATTTATTGCTTAATTGCATTTAGTATCTAGCATAATTATACAGTGGGGTAGCCCTACTAAAAATTTGGGTTTTGTCCCAGTGATCCCTGTGCTGCACCCTACATATATGCAAATAGTGGGGCTGTCGTGCCCACCCCCGTTGTCCTTCGCACCCCCCTGGCACCCAAATTCCCTTAGCCACCACACATATCCCAACGGCTCTATATTATTGCAGAGCACAACTTCAGCATTGCTGGTAAAAATAATGCCTCAGGTGTTAATTTGATGCCTCAGTATACGTCTTCTATTGTGGGATGATAGGGGCTCTTCGAATAGTTGCCCCGCACCCCAACTACCATAAGGTATTTATTCAATTCTACTTAAGGTATAGCTTCACGCGGCCGGTTATTCCTTTATAAGTCGGAGTCCGGAGGCTTATATCTATGGTGACTATCTCAAATTTACCACTTGAAACTCCCCTTCACCAAGGCTCTGATCCCCTGACTCCTTCTGCTCACGTCAGGCGCAATGACGTCTCTCACCACCTCGACGTCAGAGTATGTGGTTTCCCATAATTCCCAGTCGAACCGTCTCATCAACGACGCCAACGCAATAGTTATCTCAGCATACGCCAGGTTCATCCCGATGCAGTGTCTCGTGCCTTTCCCGAAGGACACCATGTAATGTTTTAGCGGCCTGGATTCATACGGGGCAGGGGCTCGTGGGTTGTTGAGCCAGCGCTCTGGCACGAAGGAGAACGATGAGGGATATAGAACCTCATTGTGGTGCATATGCCACGTGTCGAGAGAGATGTGTGTGCCAGGTGGGAGAAGATGGTTTCCGTATTTTATCGGCTCCCGTGAGATACGAGGAGACCGTGTCATTTGACCACAAGCCAACCGCACAGCTATAATCTTCTTAGCGTCCTGTAAGATAACATGGTTTCCCGGGGAGTCATGTTGCCAGAGATACCGGTCTTAGTAGACGATATAGAGACCAAAACCATGTGGTATACCACTTACCCTCTTCAACACAAGCCATAAGGTATGGGCATTTTTCATTGATATTATGAAAGGGGACGGGTGTATTAGGATCCGGCATCGCTTCCTGCAGCTCCTTCTTCAATACGATGCTCACTCTCCTGTCTGCTATTACATGGAAACATGCAACGGTAAGTGCCCATTGCGTGCTCGCGATCCCCGCGCCGATCAAGCTTACCGCATGATCTTTCAATATGTCTATTTGAAGTTCCTCTGGTGGCAGATTAGAGCGAAGTATGCCGTGAATGATGGTCCTGTCCATCTGGTCTTGTTTCTTGCGATCTGTGTCTCTAATGAGGTCGTTCTGCGCATCATGTATAAGTCGCCGCATATCGTCATGAAATTCGAAAACGCATGCCATCGACGGTTGTACAGCTCGCACAAGAGGGTCTGGGATGACGGCTAGGGCCCGAGCTAGCCACGGAAATTGAGTACAAAGATGTGCGATGTCCTGTTTTAGCATAATCAGCCTGCATTATTCTTTAGAGAGAACCGAGCATATGATGTCATATTGAGTGAAGATAGAAGAGAGTCTTAACCCTTATAAGTCAACCCCCCCACCAACGAGCCACCCCATCAACGAGCCACCCGTTTTTGAAGCCATCGCTACCACAACCATTCAATTCAAATAACAATATCTCAACAACAACTTAATCAATTAATCTCAAATTAATCCGAGCGTACAATGATACAATCCGCTTCCTTCTGGCCTTTTTTCCCCCTTCCGGAACGCTTGTTTTGTTGTTGTTTTCGCCGGGTAGCAGTGGAACGTCCCTTCGCAACGGCCCCAACCTCTACCTTCACCTTCCTGACCGAGATCATCCTCACGAACTCTTCATTTGGCTCAGGCTGCACCTTCCTGCACGTTTTAGGCTTCGCTTTTTCAAGGGCTGCAGTTAATTGGCTGTTATGGACCTCGGCGGCGGAAAGTTTGCTGGTTTTCTCGTTAAGGGCCTTCGCGAACTTGCGGAACAAAAGGCGTGTGGTGGGATTTCCGAACGTTAAATCAACTTCTACCAGGGATTTCTCGATCCGAGCTAAATCCCTAGATGATTTAGGCGTTTTGACACCTAAAGCAGCCATTTAGGCAAAGAAATCAGGGCGTGATAAGGTAGAAATAAATCTCGCGGTAAGTACATCCGCCATCTTCCCCCCTTCCCTGACGTACCTGTTGTTTAACACCTTCGCCTTGTTAATAAGACGCAAACCTGTTACTTCCCAGCCCTTCATGATGTATTTCGAGGTCATCATGACCTCGTTCCACGCCTTCGAAAGCGCCCAGAGGAAGTCGGTCTTATCTATAGCCTCGGAAACCCGCCCGTAGCAGCGTTCGCGGAACCAGTAGCGGAACCTCCGCTTTAAGGTGGCAAATACACCCACATCAAGAGGCTGGAAAACATGGGAAGCGTAAAAAAGCAGGAAGATAATATAGATCTTGTTCTGAAGGCACATCCACATGAATTCTTCGGTAGTGTGGCTGTTATGGCCGTCGATCACCAATAGCCTCCACTCGTCAGGGTCCTCGGGCTTAGTATTGGGGATGAAGACCTCCCGAAGCCATTTCAACCCGATTTCGGTACTCGTCCAGCCGTTCTCTAAAGTGGTGAAGTACCAGTTTTCGTATGCTTCATCATCAGAGTCAGGAAACCATTGTTGTTGTACGTCAACGCCGCTGAAGATCACGAAAGGTAACAAAGAGCGCCCGTCAGCACTGACACACGCGATTATAGTAATCCACCCCCGTTTGAACGCATCCTTCAAGAGGATACGTTTCCTAAAGGCTTCTCCGAGGACGAAAGCGTTCTCCCCCATGCCTTCCATCACTCCCATCTCGTCTGCGTTGTATCGGTTCCTCCACTTGATAGCCTTAATCTCCGGCAGGGCGAAGCGTTCGAACAAAACATTAATGGAGGCCGGGGAAGCGCCATATAAACGCTTAAAGTCGATAACCGTACCCTTAAGAGTCCTTATTTCAGGATGGCGACGCAGAAATCGGGCTACCCAACCTTTCCCTAGGCGTTCGAGGTTGCCGTTGTTAATCAGGAAGCGCTGTGCGTATAAGCGAAAACGGGAATGGGGTGGCGCATAACCTAACTGACCCTGTACGATAACCCAATGGGCTAAAGCTTCCTCCTGGACTCGTGATAGCTTCTGACGAGACTCATTAACCTCTTCTTTTGTCGGGACACCTTTGATACGGCGTGTTATATACGGTCTGTTGACCTGGTATCCTTTGGAAGCTGAACGGAAGGACCTCCCACGCTTTACCTCGTCAATCGCTTGCGCCGCACGGAATTAAGCTGAGAGCTGCATATCGTTCGAAAGCGCAGATTCTGATGAATAAGAAGATAATTTTTTCAATTTTCTAAAGCGTTGTTGAGAGGGCTTTTATACGGAAAGAAATCAGTAAGTGGATCAACGCGCAACGCGCATGTGGGGTGGCGCGTTGATGGGGTGGCTCGTTGGTGGGGGGGTTGACTTATTGAACACCAGGAGCAATACTCCGACCATGCTTCAGTCCATCTCTCCAACCTAAATCTAAGGGGAAAAAAAGGGAGATGTGGTCCTATTCCACGTACCTTAGAGCTGCGGATTGCTCTCACGAAAGGCGAGGCGAAATCCAGATCTGCGAGATATTTGAAGTCTCTGTCGAAAGCATACTCAGTCATAATATCGGCGGTGTAGCTTGCGAAGAGATCGTCCAGTAGCACAGGCCTATCTTGGTTCATGAAATCCTCAGCCAATCTAGCACACATCATGTTGGCCTTGGACTGGATGCGAGGTGAGAGTCGAGAGATCCTACTCTTAGCAAAGAATGGATCTTGCGCTGCACGCCGCATTCTGTGAACCTGGTGGTCAGGCGTCGAGAAGAGTGCCGCTGGTGCACCAAAGCGCCACTTCAAGTAATGGGATTTGTCATAGCCCTCCTTGTTGGTGTAGATTACAGAGTAGAAATTCGGATCGTCGATATGAACCTCTTGAGGACTGATGCGAACGATTGGCCCATAGACCTCATGTAGCCTTTTGATGTGGAAGGTATATTGCCCTCCTACCCCCTTGTGGAGGAGCTCGAAGTAGGCTCCATACCATCCCGTGATAGCGGCAAGCTTTGGGCCCGGAATCTTACTTAATGGATGGAGGTAGGCACGATATAAGGCATGGACAACAATATATAAAAGAGAACAGTGATGATGGCGAGAAGGGCGATCATGGCTTGTGACTGGGTAACGGTCCATGACATTTCTCCTTCCACTGACGCTCCCGCTGAAAGGTCGGGTTTATCAAGATGTTCTGCACCTTCGAATAGAAGAGACGGAGTATCTGGGTATTCTGTTTCCATGAATGATAATTCGATACCACTAGGAATAGGCATAAAATTAGATTGACAATACTTGCCAAGATGTTGCTTTGCCGGGGTAAGTCAAACACCCCCTTCACGCACCACCCCCTTCGCGCCACACATTTCCCTACATAAAATCTATAAACCCACTTATTTATAACTAATTAACGGGAATAGATATTAAACAGCGGTGAACTGTATTCGTATTAAATATACATAAATAAAATGCAGAAAAAGTTTTGCAAAAAATATTAATAAAAACGGGGTAATATAAATACAGAAAAATTATTTTTTTAAAAAAAAATTAAATATAATAATAAAAAAAATATCATAAATTTTAAATATTATATTTTATGCTTTATTTATAATATTTTAGTTTAAAATTAGTATATTAAAAATAATTTTAGAAATATAGGTTAATATATCGATTTTTCTACTTTAATATCCGTTTTTCCTAATTAATTATTAATATATAATCTGTTAGGGAAATGTAAGGAGTGAAGGGGGTGTTTGACTTAACCCAACCACCCCCCTAACGCTCCAACCCATCAACGCGCCACGATTTCCTACACAAAATCAACGAAATCGCTATTTTATAACTAAATCACTAAAATAAATATAAACATGCTTTCAACGGAGTTAAATTCAGAAAGTTCGAATAATTTAAATAAAAAAAAATTTAATTTTAATTTTATGGTTAATATAATGTAATTAAGGTATAAACATAACCTTAACATTTCTGCATATAAAATATTAGTAATTCTGTTAAGGTTTTAAACTTTAAATAACTTAACGAATATTAAAGTTAATAAATTAAATTTTTAAAGTTATATAGTTTAGCCTGTAAATTAATTAATTATTTTAAAATTGGCTTAATATCTGTTAAATCTGATTTAATATATATAAATAAAGTAAGAAGGTAAATTTTCACATAGTAAAATTTCTCCACTTTTTAGCCCTCTCCTATAAATAATTATATAATAATATTACAGGTCTAAATATATTTTTATAATTTTAATTTAAATTCTTTAATGTATATATTTAAAACCCGATATTTATAGCTTTTAGTATTAAAAAGTTATTTAAAGTTATACAATTTGTTCTAAATACTGGTAAAATGTATAACGGCAATATTAGTTCAGCTTTAGGCGTTTATAATATGCGCTAAACCTTTTTTATAATTTCCTTATTATTATTATATAATATTATAACCAAATATTGTATTAATAATAGCGGCCGTTTATTTTTACGATTTAAATTGGATTTTTAAATGATTATTAAAAATGTAGCGATTTTTGGTGTATTTGTATGGGAAACCGGGCGGCGCGTTGAGGGGGTGGAGCGTTGGGGGGGTGGTTGGGTTATTATCTAAATGCGCCCTTCTTGATCGGTATGTTGCACTGTAGCGCAAGACCCCGGCCGTGTGGTCCTCGCAAAACTGTACGTTGTGCAACGATAGAGCACTGCCATATGAGTAAGAAATTCTCACGTCAGTAAAATACCTCACGTAAGTGAATATTTCATGGCGTAGTTCATCAGTCCAGAATACAGAATGGTTGGCTCGACCCGACAGCCACATTCGAATGGGAGATTTCTTGGATTTACGTACCAACCAATGATTTTACCATAAAAGGGGTTCATCAGCTTATGCTTCTGAATTTGTTGATAGGGGATGTGAAGAGGCGGAGATAACTTCAAGACAGCCATGACACAGAACGTTGACAGAGTCTATGATGAAGCCGTTAAATCGGGACTTCTTCCTGGCGTCTCGCTCCTTGCGGGAGATAAGGATGGTTCGTCGCGCCTCATCCTCCAATCGATAGCAGTAATTATGGAAGGCTTCTGACGGACTTCCATGCAATCCTCCGTATATCCGGGATTAACTTCTCAGCAGGCAATATCCTGTACTCCAAGTTGATCGGCAGAGCGACGGCCAAAGAAGGTCGCGATCTTCCCTTTACAGTAGATACAATCTGCACGATCGCTTCAATGACCAAGCTGATGACATCAGTGGCCGTACTACAATGCGTTGAAGATGGAGCACTGGATCTGGACACGAATGTACGGCCTCAGCTTCCCGAGATGGGAAAATACGGAGTCATCATATCCTTCGACGACGACAAGTCTTCGGCCACCTTTGCACCCGACTCCACCCACATCAGCCTCAGAATGTTACTCTCGCATACATCTGGCCACGAATACGACTGGTTGAATGTTTTACTTGGCAAATGGCGGGCATCGCGCAACGAGGAGCCCTGGACGGGACCTACGATCGAGCACAAGTCCGCTATACCTCTCGTGTTCACGCCTGGAACCGGTTTCGCGTATGGCGCTGGGCATGACTGGGCGGGAAAATTGGTTGAAAAAGCAAGCGGCTTGAGTCTGGACGAGTTTATGCGTATCCGAATCTGGAAACCCTTGGGAATAGAGAATGATATTACATTCTGGCCAAATATGAAGGACAATATGAAATGCAGAATGGCCGACATGAGCAGGTTGGATCAGAATGGAAACCCCCCAGCTATGGACGCTTCGGATTACGACATTATGTTCGGAGCCACCGACTGCATCGGTGGTGGCGGTGTCTATTGTTCTACCAAGGCATACTATACGTTTCTGTCTGCGGTTTTACGCCGCGATCCTAAGCTTCTCACCTCACGATCCCACGACGAGCTCTTTCGTCCGCAGCTCAACAAGGAGTGCGAGCAGGCCTTAAATGACTACATCTCTCTCTCGCCTGCGCATACGAATTTTCTAGGTCAACGGATCCCCGCATCTGTAAGGAAGACCTGGAGCTTCGCAGGGTTGATAGCGAAGGAGGGTCAAGAGGGTCGGTTCGAGCGAGGGACCGCCTTTTGGGCCGGGGTGGCAAATACGGTGTGGTTCATCGACCGCGAGGCAGGCATCTGCGGAACAGCGTTTTGTCAACTCTTACCCCCTTTGCATCCGCCGGTCCTATCATTGCATGAACAGTTCCAGAGGGGAGTGTTTGAAAAGGCGAAGGGAGCTAGGGTGGATTGATAGGGAGACATGAGGAAAACAATGGCGCTCTTCCGAGGGGTAATATCGAGCTATCAGCATGTGTGGGTATGTATTGTGCGATTTAAATTCGTTCATGTAGATGCAGATGAGAGGCAATCCCCTCTTGAACATTGGTGCAACTACATCTTGGGTAAATATACGCTTTTCCTCTAGTGTAAACCTCTCGACTGGTTCATCTTCGCCTTCTGTAATCATGACGTATCAACCACGCGTAGGAAGAAATGGCTGTCGTTAGTATCTGACTAGTATACGAATTCTTCGACCTTTCGCTCACACCAGTCAAAATACTCTCTAGCTCGCCCAGAGCCTCCTTCTTCCGTCGACCTCAATGCTAGGACGAGATCCTCTCTCTGCCCAGGATGCCATCTCCCATCGCAAATAGCGTAACGCCCAGCGACGGCCTCATCCATAGTAACGGACTCCGAGAAAGCCATCCAAAGATATGTTTCAGCGCCGTGCACAGGATCCCGCAGGATAGGTAAGAGAACATAGTAGAGCAGACGTGGGGTGTGACGCCAGATGTTTGTGTTGTAGTTTCCCGGGTTGCCTGCTATGTGGATCACCCCAGTCGTACCCTGGCGGCGGGTGAATTCGGAAGCCAGGAACCAGTTCACAGTCTTGGAAGTAGCGTATAGCTCATTGGGGTCCGTTACGCTCCGAGTGTCCTGTAGAAACTCCTTTCGAATGCCAGTTTTGGGACTCATCATTTCAACGAGGATGGAAGCTGGCCAGATGACCCGAACGGTGTCCGTAGGACTCCTGCTTGCTGTTTTGGACAGAATAGGCATAAGCAATCTCGTCAAGAGGTAAGGTCCTAGCGAGTTGATGCTAAAGTGGTATTCGTGGCCTTGGCGAGTTTGGGGCGCGTTATTTCTGGCCCCAGTGCCCGCATTGTTGAACAGGACATTGAGTCGCCCCTCGCGTTCAAGAAACTGCTGCACTGCCGCCTTGATGGTGGTAAAATCTGTTAAGTCCATCGGGATAAATTCCAGACTGCCTCGCGTGGTGGTAGTGTCTTGCCGGTCTCTCTCCCCGTCGATGCCCGCGTGATCATGACTGTTTCCGTCGTAGTATGCCTGGATACGGGTAATGGCATTCGCGGCATGCTCCTTGGACCTTGTAAGGATGTACACTTTTGCGCCTGCGCCATACAAAATCCGTGAAAGCTCATAGCCTAGACCGGAAGATCCACCTGTCACAATGAATACCTTACCCTCCTGGTTAGGGAGGTTGGCTGGGGTGAGCGGGGCGCCAACGCGAGGAGGGAAGAACTGTGTCCAGACAGCGCTAAAGGACATCGCGGGCGCACCTACTGCAAAATATCGATGATGATGTATTATTTGATATGGTCTTACAGAGTTCGGGAAATGCTTGTGTGGTGAAAGTATATTGGACAAACGACTTCACAAAGGACTAGCGCCCGGAGCTCAGCCTTAGACTTTATCAGCAAGGCACGGAGGTTCGCCGCCACAGTCTATTTTCGTCGCCTCAAATAGGGACCCAAATCCGGTATCGCCCCATTACCGGCTGGCTTGCCCCTGGGCGAATCTATCTGTTACCACGTAATACACGTACTCTTCCGTTTCCCACGTAATATATTATTGTTTTGCTGAGCACCTGCAAACAATGTTAGACCGTTCCCTACGCGCACCAATTAGTATGCGAGAAAAATTCATCAAGGGCGTTGCATTGCAGACGGTCCTACGCCAACGCTGTAGTCGACAAGTCACAAAAAGAAAGAGGGAAGAAAGGAAAGACATCTCTAATCGATGTCTCCGCTTTCAGTCGGAGAATCGCCAATTGCGTTCTTGACTAACGTAACGTTCAAGACCAGGTACATGGCAGATTTAGGGCCTGAACGACAACAGCTTAAGCGACTAATGGCCTAATGACAACGTGTAAATCAGTACATATAATAAAACTGGGGATTTACAATGTAGCATTCGTATCTACGTTAGAGCTTAGACCTAAAGAAGTTACTGCCTTTTTAGCTGATATAATTTTATATATATAAATAGTAATATCGTAACTTTTCCGAACTAGTATTAAAACATTTTCTTTATAATTGCTTTAATTATCTTATAATAGTTTTAAAACGTTAATCCTTTAAAAAAAAAAAAGATAAATTCGTCTTAATTTAAAGTTTTTACCGTTTAAAAAAAGAATAACGAAAACTTTACGTTTATATTTTAAAATTTTAAAACTTTTAATAACGATATAAGCGAAAAAATAATTATTAAAAATTCGCTACCGTTATTATTCTTTTTAAATAAATTATCATTTAATTTAATATCTAATTAATTTAATTAACATTATAAAAAGTGTTTTACGAAAAATTTAAAAGAAATTTATAAAAACTTTCGTAAAAAGGTAACGTTTAAAAAAGGCGGAAAAAAACCTATGTTTACGAGTTTTAAATTTTTAAATATAATAAAACGCTAAGTTTAGTAAAATTTTATAAACCTTTTACCGTTTTAAAGCCCGTATACGAATACTTTATTATTAATATAAAATTAAGTTTTAAAAATGAATTATAGAAAAATGATATAATAAAAATAAAACAGATATTAAAAAACGATAAATATAGTATTTAATTACAATATTATTTAAAATAAACGGCAACGAAAAAAATAAAATAAAAATATTTTTTTAAAAAGATTTATAACGTAACTTACCTTTATAAAGAACCTTTTATAAATAAGGATTTATACTGTGCTGTTTTCGTTAAAAAAAGATAAAAGAGAAATCTATTAAGGAAATTAATAATAAAATTCCTAAAAAAAATCTAAAGTTTTTTAAAATAAAAACGTATTAGGCGATAAAAAATAAGCTCTTAGCTTACGATATTTTTATTATAAATCGCAGAAATAATACCGCCTTTAATTTGACGGTAAAGAAACTTAAAAAAAAACGGAATAAAAATCATTTTATTTCTATAAACTTTTACTGTTTTAATGAAATATAAAACTTTAAAAATATCGAAAAGAATAAGTTGTTTTATTAATAATTTTACGAATAATATTAAGGTTTTTAAATTTTTAATAATTTACGTAATATTTTAAAAAAAAATCATGATATTTCATAATTTAAATTTAAAAAATAAAAGGGAATTTACTTTAAGATTTTAATTAACGAAGTTTAATAACCCGGTCGAAATAACTATTTAAATTTATATATACAGCAAATTTAAAATAATAAAAGTTAATAACTTTAAAAAAGGTATAAAAATCGAAAATTCTAAAGTATTACGCAGACACCCCGCAATTAAGCTATAAGGTTTAAAAAAGTAGTTTAGTACTAGTAGTAGGGTACTATACTAATATAACGGCTAAGCTAATTAACCAACTATTAAACCAAGTTGTACGGTTTATATTGGCAGTTATATTACGGGAATCTAACTAAGGAAATAACTTAGTTACATCTGGTAATGCTAAGAATGTCTTAAGTAACTAAGTTATATTGTAAGCTGGTATTATTTAAGTTATATAAAAGCGAACGTATATATTTTTTGTGACAACCTGGATCTTTTATGGATTTTGTCGTTTTCGCAGATCCAAAAAGCGTTAGATCTGTATGGATTTAATTGGATTTTTCGAGTAGAGAAAATCCAAATTACATAACTTAACTTATTTAGATTTTGTTTTAGTCCGTTAAAACCGTTTCCGTATTTTTCCTTTCGTTAAGTCGTAATACGATTTCCTTTTTTTTAAGATCTTTACCTTTAAAGATTTTCTTTTTTTAGTAAGTTAATTTTTTTATTATAAGTAATTACGTTATTAATCGTAAATCCCGTAATCGTCCAAATTAAAGGAAAGTTTCGAATCTTTAGCTGTTTATATTATTAAATTTAGTTTTAAAGTAATGCCGTATACGCTATGTTTTGAGAAAGGGATAAAATATTAAATAATAAAAAAGATTTATCGTTGCAGTGAATATATTAAATACCGTCGTCGCTATGATAAATTCGGTGTTTTTATTGATTTTTTTCGTCGTATTGGTAAAGAAAGGGACCGCTTAAACCGTAAAAAGGTTATAACGGAAAAGATTTTTCTGCGCTTTTAATAAAAGCTAAAAAAAGATCTTATACGTAAATAACGTAATATTAATGAGATTATTAATCGTCTTTTTCGCTTTTATCGTTAAAAGCGATTTTTTTACGTTTAAAGGGTTAAAATTATTAATTATAACCTTTAATCTATGGACGAATTAAAGGAATAGGAATAGTTAAAAGCAAACGCGTCGTTTTTTGCCTAAATTCCTATTTTAAATAATTGGTTTATTTCTAAAACGACCGACTGGCCATTTTTGGATAGCGTAAACTGGAATAGTTTTAACTTTAATAGTTCCGACGTTATTAATGAAAGTTTTTTAGCAAGCGTTAGGCGTTAATGAGGTTTTTCGCTGGTTTTTAAGTGTTTTCGAAACTTGAATAATTTTTTTATTTAATTAAGTATTAAGTAAGTTTTTTTTCCTTTCGTATGTCGAATATCCTTTCGACTTTATATATATTTTTTTTCCTCCATTTTTACGTTATTTTATGCCGTATATATTTTAATAATATCTGTTATTAACTTAAACAAGGAAATATAAAAGATTGGATAGAATTTAACCTTAGGTGGTAATTTTAATTAGTAATTGTTTTTTAAAAATCTTTTGGCGATTTTGTATAGGCCGATATATTTGAAATCGAGTTTTTGGTTCGGGCGTTTAGTTTTAATATTTTTGGTAATTAGATAAATTATTTCCCTTTTTAAAAAAACTGGTTTTTTTTCAGCTTTTTTTAGTTATAATATTTATTTATTTAATTATGTATGAATTAACGTTTTATCTTTATTTCTTGGTGTAATTATTTAAGTTGTTTTAAGGTAAGGATTGTTTTAATATTAATCAGTTTTTTTTTTCGTATCTTTTTGTAAATTTTTAAGGTAAAATTAAAGTTAGTAATTGTTAGAGTTATTTTAATACTGTTATAGTAGCTGGTATTATAAGCTAGTTATGTAGTAGGTAGCTTTTTAGCCCAGTTATTTTGTTTATAGTTAATATAGTATCGTAGGTACGTTTTTAGCGTTTAGTTAATTTTTTCCGTTTATTTATCTATTTATGGTTTAAAGACGTTTAACAGTTTATAGTTTAAGCCGAATTGTATTATTAAATTTTGTTAGAATTTTAAGGTAAAGGTTATGCTTGTATCTGAAATAATTTTTGCTGGTAATCCGTATATGTTATATATATGTCGAAAAAAATGTATGCTATTTGTTTAATATTCGTATTTTTATTTTAATGTAAAAAATAAGAAAATTTTATAAATCGGTTAACGATTATAAAGATGCTGTTATAATATATGCTTATAACTGGGTTTTTTGATAATGGGAGTTTTGTAATAAAGTTAAATGTGATTAAATTTTATAATTGTTCGGTGATTGGTAATAATTGTAGTTTTTTATATAGTTTATATTATTTGGCCTTTGCTTTAGCGTAAATATTGTAATGTTATATAATTTTTTATATTATTAATTTTATTTTAGGAAAATAATATATTCGTTATAAACGTTTTAGCGTTTTGTAGATTTTTGGATATCCGTATAGTTAATATTCGTATATTTTTCGTATTAAGTTTTTTTAATATTTTTTTGGGATATAGATTTTATCCGTTTTTTGGTTTTCGGGTAAGTTGTTATGATATTGCTGTATTTCCTTATATATATCTGGTGTAAATATTTTAATAATATTAATATGTTGTTATTATAGGTATTTTTTTTGGTGTTTAGTTAAATACGGTTTGTTATATTTTTACCTTAAGATCTTTTAAATTTGGTTGTTTATTAAAGGTATCTGTTTTGTTATTTTTTAATCTTTTACGATAAATAATAATATAATCGAATTTTAAAAGGTATTTTGTATAACGTAATTATTGTTTTATTAATTTTTTTGTAATCGTAAAGTAGGAAATGCTTTTGTAGTTTGTATATATTTTTATTTGATATTAATTTTTTTAAGGTAATGTTTAAATTTCTTGAAAGTTTTAATAATAGTTAAAAATTCTTTGTTGTAAATAAGGTAGTTAAATTTAGCACTGTATAATTTATAGAAGTAAAAGGTAATAAAATGTAATTTTCCTTTGCTATCTTGTTAATAAATTACCGTTTTTAAGGTAAAGTTTAAAACGTTAGTTTTAAGTTCTATTAATTTATTCTGGTTATATATTATTAAGACAGGTTCGCTAGTAAAGGCGTTTTTAAGCTGTTAAAAGGTTTTTTCCACCGTTAAAGCCTATACGAATCGTCGATCTTTTTTGGTAAATTCCGTTAGTGGTATTGCGATTTTGCTGAAATGTCGTATAAATCGTCGATAATAATTGGCAAGTTTAAGAAATGTTTGCATTTTTATAACATTAATAAATATTTTTTAATCCTTAATTACAGTAATTTTTTTAAAATCTATCTTAATATATCCTGGGGTAATAATATATTTCAAGTACTTAATTTCTTAAGTATAAAAGGTACTTTTTTCCGCGTTAATTAAAAGGTTAGTATTTTATAAAACTTGTAAAACCTTATAAACGTATTCTATATATTCCTTTTTCGTTTTTAAGTAAATAAGGATGTTATCGAGATAATATATAATAAAGATATTAAAATATTTTCGGAATACGTAATTAATTATCCGTTAAAAAATTACTAGTACGTTCGTAAATCCGAAAGGTATAACAAAATATTCGAATAATTTATATTTTATTTTAAACGCCGTTTTTTATTCGTTTCCTAAGTTAATTCGGATTTAGTTATACCTTTTTTTAAAGTTTAAAACCATAAATTATTTAGTATCCCGAAGTCGATCCTTGATTTCGATAATTAAGGGTAATAATGTTCTGTCCTTAACGGTAATATCGTTAAGTTGTCGATAATCGATAATAAATTATAACTTTCCGTTTTTTTCGTAAAACGAAAAATATTAGGTATTTTATTAACGATTTAAAATATTTTATATATCCTTTTTATAATTTATCCTTTAAGTAATTACGCAAAATATATAATTTTATTTTATTTAAATTATAAATAAGATAAAAAGCGGTTATTTTGCCGTTTTTAAGGATTATTTCATAATTTTATTTATTATGTTATAATAACTTTATATCGAATTGTTTTAAAAAAACTTTTTATATTTATGGTACTGTAATAATACCTTTATTATTTATTTTAGTAAGTTTTTGAATTATATTCGTAAATTATCGTTTATTTATCGAAATTGTATTTTAAGGTTTACGATAACGCGTTATATTTTTTTTATTATATCCTTTGTTTTAAATATATCTTATTTTTTTAAGTGGTAAGGTTTTTGTTGTATTTTTATGTTTATATTTATCGTTTTTATCGATTAAATATCAAGATCTTATATTATCCGTATTTTATTTTATATTGGGAAATAAACCGAAATTTACTTAATTAATTTCCCAGTTAATTAAAAGGTTATATTGGCGTAACTATAGTTTTCTTAGAATTATGTTATATTTATTTAATAAAATAATATCGAAATTAATAATTTTTTTTTTCGATAAAAGTTTTAACATAATTAATTTTGTATTTAACTTATCCGTCGTTATAGGCAAATTTTTAACCTTCGGTATTTTCGACTTTATAAAAATGATTTTTTTTCTTTTATAATAACTTTAATTAATTTATTACCTCCGGACTGATATAATTCGCAGTTATTACTTCGTAATCCATTATTACGGTATACCAGTTTTTCTTAATTCGTATTTATACGGTGATAGCATTATCGCCGGTAGCTCCAATTATTATATTTAAAGCCCTTTTAAAGTATTATGGTCTAACCTCTTTTTCTTTGTTTACCTACGGCTTCTTTATAAGTAACGTTATTCTTTTAAGGTTTATAAAAGTTTTCGTAACGTCTTTTTATTTCGGTTATTCTATATTTAAAGCTTTTTTAATTGCTTTTTTATTTACGTTATTTATTTTTATAATTGCTTAAGTTGTTATTATATATCCGGTTATACGTAAGTTTATTTCGCAAAAGTTTCGACTATTTTTTTATCGGGTAATATTATCTATAAACTGTTATTTTCCCATTGTTTATTATATGTTTTTTCGTTTTTTAAATCCTATTAATTTTCTTTAATAAAGTTTTTAATCTTTTTTTTAATTGCTTTTCTATTTTCCGAATCTGTAATAAAAGTTAATTAAATACTTAAATTAGTAATAACGCGCTGGTAATGTTTTTTTACCGTTTTTTAAATTAATCTTTTTTTCCGTTTAATAGTTATATTACCCGGAATAACAAAAGGGGTTTTTTTAAGGGCAAGATTTCCTAAATAACTAATTCCATAATGTTACTTGTTAATTTATTTCGTCCTTTTTTGCAAACGACCGTAAGTATCGGTATTATTGTTAATCGTTTTTGTTAATTTTTTATTAATATTTAAAATTAAACTTTTTTTGGTATATTCGGGTTATACGTTAATAAATTGTTTTTTTTAATCCTGGTAAAACTAACATTTAAATTTGTAGCAGTAAATAACGTAAATTTTTATATATTATTTTAGTTTTCCTAGGCACAGGTTTTTTTTTATTCGTAATATTTTTATAACTATTCCTATAGAGCTAGTTAATTTTGTTTTTGTCGTTATTTTCTTAATTAAAACTAGGTAAGTAATTTTTTTTAATAAGGGCTTTTTATTTTAAATAGTTCTCGTATTACTGCGCTATTATATACCGTAATCGGATTATATTAATTAATTTTTTGTTATTTTTTTTATTACTTTGTTATTATCCTTCGGATACGGGGCTTTAATTACTTTATCGAAATTTCTTATGTACTTTATACTAGAAAGCTTTATATCCCATTTTATTATAGTTGTAGCATTTAAATTAAAATTAGTTTTATTATTAAACCGCCCCGATTTCTATAAAACTTAATTAAGTTCTATAGAAAGTAAAAAATGTAATACGTTTATTTTCTTAGTTAAGTTTATTAAATTTGTACTGTAAGGTATATTAGCTTTTTTTTTGTCGTTTTTCGGATTGTCGGTTATCGATTTTTATTATTTCGGTAATATATTTACTTAAAGAAATTAATCGTTTTAATTTAATTACCTCGTTTTTAATATTGTTTTTTAATCCTTTATAAAATACGTTAATTAAAATATTATCCTTTTTATCTACTTATTTTGTTTTAACTATTAGGTTTCGGAATTTTACTACGTATTTAAACGTTAGTTTTTTTTGTTATAATTATAAAATCTTTTACGCGGCAGTACGTTTTTTATCGGGGTTATCGAAATTAGCTTTTAATTTTTCCTTAAAATTAAAATAATTAGCGAAAAGTTCCTTAATAAATATCTTTATGTCGTTTTCTGCATTTTCTAGGTAATCTCTTATAGTTAATTTAAACTAATCGAATGCGTTCCCAGTAAGGAACGTTACGACGGCAAGGATTTTGTTTTCCGGATCGTCGAGGGCCAGAAACCGTAAATATATTTGTACTTAAGTGAAAAAGTTCTGGATATTAGTTTTTCCATTATAGGGTTAGGGTTTCTTGGCCTTAACTTTTGAAGTGTTAAGGTTTTTTTTAGCCGTCTTTTTAAGTTATAGAATTTCTACTTCCAGTTTTTTAAATTTATCCTAAAGTTATTAATTAACGGTACTTTTGTCGGTATTAGGGGTTATATTAACAATTTAAATAATTGTTTAAAATTTAATAATATTATTAAATAAAAGTTTATAACGTATACCGGTTAAGTTAATTAATTAATTATTAAATTAAATCGTACGGTTTATATTGGTAATTATATTACGAAAATTTAAGTAAGGAAATAATTTAGTTACGTTTAATAATGCTAAGGGTATTTTGGGTAATTAAATTATATTATAAGCTGGTATTATCTAAGCTATATAAAAGTAAACGTATATATCTTTTGTAAAAACCTGGACTTTTTATGGATTTTATCGTTTTTGCAGATTTAAAAAACGTTAGATCTATATGGATTTAATTGGATTTCTCGAACAGAAAAGATCCAAATTACGTAACTTAACCCATTTAGGTCCTGTTTCGGTCCGCTAGGACCGTTTCCGCGTCTTTCCCCTCGTTAGGTCGTAAAAACTAGTAGCTACAGAGCGCTATATAACCCCCGTAATATATGCCGACTTACAGAGAGATTATCTCGGCGTTCTCGTCGACATAGTTACCGCTTTTTTAAGGGGTCCTAATTACTTGGGTTTCTTATACGATAAAAGTCGCTATATTGGGGAAATTAAACCCCGATTTTCGGGAATAATCCGAACGATAGTTTTATAATATCTTATTCTATTTAAAAAGTTAGCTAAGCTTTTAAGTTATACTTTTAGCATTTTTTTATACGCGTATAACAAAAAAGCTTTAATAATTACGTTATTCGGAATTCGAATTCGCAACTTATAGAAATCTTTAAAAAGATATTATTATATATTACGTAAATGCTGCGTAATTAAGCTGTAAAGTTTTTAAAAAAATTATTATTAGTAGTAAAGTACTATACTAGTAGCTATAGTACTATATATAGCTCTTATAACGAAAGATTTATTTTAAAGAAAATAGAGGTTTATATAATTAAAAAGAAAAATAGTAATAAGTAATCTCAATTAATAAAAGTTAAAAGTAATAGTTATAAATAAGTTTAAATAAAAAACGAAAATATAACGTTTATAATAATCTCGGATATAATAAGTATATATATATAAAAGTTATAAAAACGTTTAATAATAAAAAATTCAATTAATTTAATTAATTTATTACGTCATCGTTATTTTATTTAATTTCGTTATTATAAAGTGTTAAAGAATAAGTAACTTGTTTATATAAGCGATTTATTTATATAGTACGTTATATATATTTAAAATAGCACTCTTATTAACGATTTAACCCTTCAACACGCCAGTGTTTTTCTATATAAATAATCGAAATCGCTATATTTTATAAAGTATTTTAAAAATTAAATAAATAAACCTTTTTTAACTTTTAATTGTATATAAAGGCTTTATATTATAAAAATATGTATGAAATTATTATGATTATATTACTATTTTTTTAATTTTCTAATATTCAATAAAATATTTCCCTATAAATTTTATGCCTATTTCAACGAATATCGAAGCGTTTATATAGCTTTTTTAATAATAAAAATATAAATATAACCGGTATTTATACGAACTAATCTCTTTAGAACATTTTAATTAAGTAAAAAGATATAATATAAGTAAAAAAGGTAAAGGTACTTTTTTATAAAAGAAATATTAATAATATAACTTATAATAATAATATAAAGCTAATAATTTAATAATAATATAAGAAATAAATACACTTAATTTTAAAATTTAAGTTATATTTTTATACTTTTTCGTTATAAGTTTATATATAATTTATATAAAGTATTATTAGTTACTTTTTCTAATTTCGATATTTATGTTTTTAATAAAAAAATTAATATTTTTATATATATTTTTATATCCGGCCTTATTTAAAGCCTAAAAGTATTATCCTGTCGGCCGCTTTTTAATGTTTATTTTTATTAATTAATTATAAATATACGATTTCGTTGATTTTATATACGAAATAATAGCGGGTTAAAGAGGTAGGGCGTATATAGGATGGTTATCTTATAGTTTAAAAAATTCGGTAATATTATTTTATTATAGGTTAAAAATAAAAAGCCTAATTAAGCGATAACAAAACTCTATTCACTTAAAAATACTTAAATAAAAAATTCGCAAAAAAAAAAAGAAAAAAAATTAAAAGAAAAAATAAAAGAAAATGAGAAAAGTTTATAATAATTATTAAAATAATTATATACGGTTATTCCATTTAATTCATATGTTTTCTATTAACGTATATATTTTTTATAACGTAATATATTCTTTTATAAAATATTATATTATTTATTAATTTTTTAAAAAAGAATTAACAGTTATATATCGTTATTATTTTAAAACTATGCGATATCGTATATTATATTAAAATTCTCCTGATTAACTTTAAAATAATCGTAAAATTTTAATTTTAATTTAGTTTCTATTACCATTTTTAATAAAGTTATATTAAATACATACGATATATTTAAATATTAAACATTTATTTTACGATAACTTTAATACTTAAATGACGTAATCTATATAAAATTTTTACCTGTCCGGATTTTTTGAAATTTAACTATTTTTTTTTAAAATAAATAGTATATAATATTTAAAAAATATCATAATTTCCATTCGATTATTAAAGTTAGTATTAATTCAATAAAAGTAATTTAACGGTATTTTAAAATTTCGTAGAACAATATTTGTAAAAAGCTTTAAATACTATATAAAGCTTTAAACGTCAGTTAATATATAATTAATTATTCCTTTTTACTTTATATTTATAAATACGGTTTATAAAGGAAAACTTTTATAATTTTAGTACTCGTATTATTTTATATATATAATAAAAATAAAAATATATATATCATTGATTATTTTAACTTTAAACTAATTTAATTTAAAAGCGAAAAATATTTCGAATTTAATTATTTAAGGAAAATAATAAAAATATTAGCATAAAATTAAGAACTTAATAATTATATTTTTAACCGTTTTATTAAGAGTTATAATATATAAATATTTTATAAATAATTAAATAATAAAAATATAACGGATATTATTAAAGCTAATATAATCTTATAAGTATCGTAATAATAATAAAAACTATAATTTAATTGTACGAAAAAATCTTTAAATTTTTTACTATACTTTCGTACAACTTTATAATTTCCCGGGTTATAAATTTTTAATTCCGCTATATGTAAATATCGCGGATTCTTTTTCTATTTTACCTTTTCGGAATATACGTAAGATTTGTATAAAGCGAAAATAATCGTTATACGCTAAATTTATTTTAAAATCGAAAACGTGTTTATATTTTACGAGTTACAATAAATAAAGTTTAAAATAATAAATATATTACTTTATAACGTTATAAAGGATAATCATCTTTCTTATACTATTATTATTAATAATTATTTAAAAAACTTTTTTTTTTAAATTTTACTATTAATTTAAATTATTTTAAAATCCGATAATTTAACCTTAAAATGTAACGACTAGGCTAGTTAACCAACTATTAAAACAAGTCGTACGGTTTATATTAGCAGTCGTATTACGGGATTTATGTAATAAAGAAAACTTAGTTACGTCTGGTAATACTAAGGGTATTTTAAATAACTAAGTTATATTATAAGCTGGTGTTATTTAAGTTATAGAATAATAAGCGTATATATTTTTCCGCGGCTTATTAACTTACCTTTCGTAATCCAGTGATTTAGTTACGTAATCCGACTTACCTTAACCATTTCCGAGGCTAAACTAGTTAGGTCGTAGTATAATATCCCTTTTCCTAAAATCTTTGCCCTTAAAAATCTTTTTCCTTTATAAATCCTTATTTTATTATATTAAGTCGTATTATTAAAGGTCGTTAGCATAAAATAAAATATCGATATATTTTAGTTAACTTAATTAATTTAAAAGGTTTTAAAGTAATACCGTATTTTTTTTATTCCTCTAAGAAATTTAGTTATTAAATAATAACGGGGGTTTCCCGTTAAAAAAAATATATCTGCCGCGGTCGTTTTTATAACGATACCGGAGTTCTAATAGTAATCGTTAACCGTCATATTATTAAGGCTCGTTATATATAAAAAAAAGCTTGCCGTTAAGTAAACCTTTATTAAATCCTCGGCCTACCTTTTTCATATACGTAAATAACTTTAATAATATCAAACTTAAGCCGCGAAATTTATTAACCGCGCTTTATAATTTTTAAACAAATAAAATAAGTTTAACCGTTAAGAGTTAGAGTTAGTAATGGCCGTTTAAGTTTCCGGTGGGGTCGACGTTATTAACTGGAGTACCGTTAACTAAGGCCTGCCTTTTTTAGATAATATGGGTTAGGATATACTTATCGCTGGTCTTACCGTTATTGGTAAAAGTTCTTTAATAGACGCTGGGTATTAATAAGATTTTTAACGGGTTCTCAGTTGTTTTCGGAGTTTAAGTAGTTTTTTTATTTAATTAAATATTAGGTAAGTCTTTTTTTTTTAAAAATTTCTTTTTTGCCTTATAAGTTAGTATATTTTTTTTTTACCTTTTCTTTACATCTGGTATTAATTTTAATCGTATCTATTATTAAGTTAAGTAAGGAAATATAAAAGATCAGATAAAATTTAACCTTAGGTAATAATTTTAATTAATAATTGTTTTTTAAGATTTTCTAGATAATTTTGTATAGGTTAATATATTTAAAATCGAATTTTTGGTTTAAGCATTTAGTTTTTATATTTTGAGTAGTTAGATAGACCATATTTCCTTTGAACAAGGTTAATTTTTTTAACTTTTTTTAGTTATAGTATTGGTTTATTTATTTGCGTACGAATTAAAATTTTATTTTTATTTTCTAGTATAGTTGTTATTGTTGTTTTAAAGTAAAAATTATTTTAATATTAATTAGTTTTTTTTCGTGTTTTTTATAGATCTTTGGAGTAAAAATAAAGTTAGTAGTTACTGGAGTTATTTTAATATTATCGTAGAAGTTAGTATTTTAGGTTAATTATGTAATAAGTAATATTTTATTTTAATTATTTTATATATAATTAATATAGTATTATAAATACGTTTTTAACGTTTAGTTAGTTTTTTTCGTTTGTTTATTTATTTGTGGTTTAAAAGCGTTTAATAGCTTATAATTTAAGTTAAGTTATATTATTAAGCTTTGTTAGAATTTTAAAGTAGAGGTTATATTTTTATCCGAGATAATTTTTAATAGTAGCCCGTATATATTAAAAATATATCGAAAAAAAATGTATATTATTTATTTGGTATTTGTATATTCGTTATGGCCTAATGGCTTAGTAGTTACGAGCCTGGGTGTCTTTTTTAATTGCGACAAGCTTAGGTATTTTGTTACGGTTAATCTTAAGAAATAGTTAGTTTAAGTTTAGTTTAGGTTACCGTTCCTTTAGGTAACGCCAGTTTAGAAAGAACTAAACTAATTGGGGTTTCGGTTCCGTTACCGTATCAGCAACAATTAAAGGATAATTAATAGGACCAGTTACGATTAAGGGCGTTAGGAACCAATTAATTAATCGGGTATATTTATCGTTAATTGCCGTATGTTACATAACCCGTATTACGTTTTTCCGGCCTTTACCAAAAAAGGACGGTTTTTAAAGGTATGCTTCCCGGTCGCGTTTATATAGAATTATTTGTATATATATATGTAATAAACGGATCAGCTGTATGTATGTACATAGCTAGATACCTTAATAGCACCTTACCTTGTATATTCGTTATAAAGTAAAAAATAGGAAAACTTTTTAAATCTATTAACGATTATGAAAATATTATTATAATATATGCCCGTAACTGGGTTTTTTAATAAATGAAGTTTGGTAATAAAATCGAATATGATTAAATTTTATACTTGTTTAGTAACTAGTAATCGCTGTAGTTTTCCGTATAATTTATATCGTTTAGCTTTTATTTTAACGTAAATGTTGTATTAGTATATAACTTTTTATATTGTTAATTTTATTTTAGAAAAATAATATATTCGATATAGGCGTTTTTAGATTTTGTAGATTTTTAGATATCCGTCTAGTTAATATTTATGTATTTTTCGTATTAATAATTTTTTATTATTTTTTTTGGTATATAAACTTTGTTTATTTTTTAGTTTTCGAGTAAATCATTATAATATTATTATATTTTTTAATATATATTTGGCGCGGATATTTTGATAGTATTAATATGTCGTTGTTATAAGTGTGTTTTTGGTATCCGATCGAAAATAGTTTGTTGTATTTTTATTTTAGGTTTTTTTAAATTTGGTTATTTACTGAAAGTATCCGTTTTACTATTTTTCGATTTTTTGCGATAGATAATAATATAGTTAAATTTTAAAAAGTATTTTATATAACGTAGTTATCGTCCGATTAAGTTTTTAGTAGTTATAAAATAAAAGATATTTTTATGGTTTATGTATATTTTTATTTAATAGTTATTTTTTCAAGGTAATATTTAAATTTTTTAAAGGTTTTAATGATAGTTAGGAATTTTTTATCGTAAATATAGTAATTTAGTTTAGTACCGTATAATTGATAAAAGTAAAATGTAATAAGGTATAATTTTTTTCATTATTTCGTTAATAAATTACCGTTTTTAAAGCGAAATTTAAAATATTAATTTTAAGTTTTACTGGTTTATTTAAGTTATATATTATTAAAACGGGTTTGCTAGTACAGGCGTTTTTAAACTATTAAAAGGCCCTTTTCGTAGTTAAAGCTTATGTGAACCGTCGATTTTTCTTGGTAAGTTCCGTTAATAGTATTGCAATTTTGGTAAAATATTATACAAACTGTCGATAGTAATTAACAAACCTAAGGAATGCTTATATTTCGGTAATATTAATAACTATTTTTTAATTTTTAACTCTAATAACCTTATTAAGGTTCATTTTAATATATCCTAAAATAATAATATATTTTAAATATTCGATTTTTTAAATGTAAAAAGTATTTTTTTTTACGTTAATTAAAAGGTTAGCATTTTTTAAAGTTTATAAAATCTTATACACGTATTTTATATATTTCTTTTTTGTTTTCGAATAAATAAGGATGTCGTCGAGGTTATATTAGAATATGTACCATTAGGTATCTAGCGTAGCTGATCCACCCACTATATACATACACATTGGGTCGTCGAGGTTATATATAATAAAGATGTGAAGGTATTTTTAGAATATATAGTTAACTATTTATTAAAATATTGCTGGTACGTTTATAAGTTCGAACAATATAATAAGATATTTAAATAATTTATATTTTGTTTTAAATGTTATTTTTTATTTTTTTTTCTAAGTTTATTCGAATTTAATTATATATTTTTTTTAAGTTTAAAGCCGTAAATTATTTGGCATTTTATAATTAATCCTTGATTTCGGTAATTAAGGGTAATAATATTTTATTTTTAACGGTAATATTATTAAATTAATAGTAATTAATAATTAATTATACTTTCCCGTTTTTTCGCGGAACGAAAAATATCAAGTACTTAATTCATAATTTAAAGCGTCGTATATATTTTTTTCGTAATTTATTATTTAAATAATTACGGAAAGGGTATAACTTTATTTTGTTAAAATTATAAATAGGGTAAAAAACGGTTATTTTGTCGTTTTCAAGAATTATTTCGTGGTTTTATTTATTATATTAAAATAATTTCGTAGCGAGTTTTTTTCGGAAAAGTTTTTTATATTTGTAATATTATAGTAATATTTTCGTTATTTATTTTAATAATTGTTCGAGTTATATTTATAAGTTGTCGTTTATTTATCGAAATTATGCTTTAAGATTCGCGATAATACGCCGTTATTTTTTGTTAGGCGCTTTGTTTTAAATATGTTTTATTCTTTTAGATGGTGAGGTTTTTATCGTATTTTTATGCCTGTATTCGGTATTTTTATAGATCGGATATTAAGATTTCGAATTTTTTTTAATTTTTCCTTATATTAGAAAGTAAGCGAAAATTTATTTAATTATTTTTTTAATTAATTAAAGGATTCTATTGGCGTAATTATGGGTTTTTAACGATTATATCGTATCCGTTTAATAAGATAATATCGAAATTAATAATTTATTTTTTTCCTTTAATAAATGTTTTAAAGTAATTAATTTTGCGTTTAATTTATTTATCGTCGTATGTAAAATTTTAACCTTTGATATTTTCGACTTTATAACGGTAATTTTTATAGTAATTTTAATTAATTTATTATTTCCGAATTGATATAGTTAATAATTATTATTCCGTAATTTATTATTACGATATATTAATTTTTTTTTAATTCGTATTCGTACGGCAATAGTATTATCGCCCGTAGTTTCGATTATTACGTTTAGAGCCTTTTTAAAGTCCTATTGTTTAACCTTTTTCTTTCATTTACTTACGGTTTTTTTATAGGTAGCATTGCTTTTTTAGGGTTTATAAAAGGTTTTGTAAAGTCTCCGTATTTCGATCGTTTTATGCTTAGAGTTCTTTTAATTACTTTTTTTATATGTTTTATTTATTTTTAAAATCATTCGAATTGTTATTATATTTTTTATTATTCGTAAATTTATTTTATAAATCCTTTTATTTAATTTGTAAAAGTTTTAATAATTCCCTTATCCGGTAATATTAATTACAAATTATTACTTCTTTCTTATTAGGTATTATATTCCTTTTTATCATTTCGTAAATCTTAAATTTTATCCTAAATTTCTTACCGGAGCTTATATTACTTTTAAAAATCCTTTATAAACTTTATCTAGAACGTTAACTTATTAATAGTTTGTTAGTAAGATTTTATAACGGTATTTTAGAATAATTATTTTTTTAATAATTATATTAATTTTGGTAAAACTAAAGGTTTCTTGCCGGGCAGCTTTTAATTACGGCTACCTCGTCGATTTTGTCTTAGGTTGCCATAGTTCTTAAATAGCGGTACTATCTTTTATTTCGTAAGTTATCGCCCTTTTAGTAAATAAAATCAAACCTTTATTTCCGCAGGTGTAGGATTTTTCTAGCGATATATTCCTTATATTTCTTATAGATATAATATTGGGAACGTCGATAATTAACAGTATATAGTTCTATATACCGTTTAGGCTCCCTTGGACATAGGGTTTATCTTATTTCTAACGTTACCGTATTTATTCTTGCATTTCCTATATTATTTATTACGTTTGTTAATAATGTCTTTTTTTCTTTTGTAATCGTATTAGGAATATAGTAGTGTCGACGAGCTCCTATTATCCCTTATATTCCTTTAGTTAGTTTAACAGTTAACTAATTCGGGGTCGAATTATATTAATCTTTTTTTTCCTTATTATTTTCTCCTTATTCTTTAGATAATAATTTTTATTTCTTTTAACGGGGTTTTTTTTATTTTTTATACCGAAAGGCCTTATACCTAATTTCCCCGTAATTAAAGTATTTAAATAAGGTTTATCTTTATTATCGAACCGTTCCGATTTTTATAAAACTTAATTCGGTACCGTAAAATATATTAGCGTATCGTAAAACGTTTACCGTATACTTAGGTCGGTTACTTTGTTACGTGTTAAAATGTTACGTTTTCTAAACGTATTATCGAATATTAATCTTAACTACTATTATAATATAATTAGTTAAAATTTTAAGCCGGTTTGTTTTAAATAATTCCTTTTAAATTTCTTTTTTTAAACTGTTAAAAAAATTTAGCTATAAAGGTCTCTTATCTTTACTTTATCTTAAATGCTAGTTAAATAAATATGTTACTATAAGTTAAGGCGGCTTTTTTTTATCGTAATTTTTCAATCTGGATCTTTGCCTTAATTTTTTCGTTTATTATTACGAAATTCTTTTTTAAAACGTTTTTAAACTTTTCATAATTATTATATATTATTTAAATTCTTAAGCTTTACTGTTTAAGGGGAAAAATAATATGCTTTCGAAGTACAAATTCGAATTACGTAGTTATATTACCGGTTAATAACTTTATTATACATTTTATTCGAATTATAAAATTAACAAATCGGACGGGAAAATACTCGAAATATGTTCGATATTAAGTTAAAAATAATTATAACTTAATAAAGGTCCCGTTAAAAAACTTAGGTCTAAGTAATTTTAAAACTTTTTTAGGTTTTTTAATATTCCTTATTTAAATCGTTTAAAAACTTTTATTACAGGAAAAAATTCTTTTAACCTTTTCCTTTATTCTTTTTTTTACCTTTCTCCTTAAAACGTTTATATATAACCTAAAAGGAAACGATAAAGTTAATCTTTTCTTTTTTAAGTTAAATAACGCGGTTTGTAATAACGTCGAGTTTCTTTAAAATTTTATCTGCTAAAAAACGGGGACGTTTCTTTTTTTCGTCGAAACTTATAATTTCTTTTAAAACCTTATAAACGGGTTAGTTTTCGGTTTATTTGCCAATAAATATAATATTAACTAAAAATTACCTATAATTTAATAATATTACTAAATAAAAACTTGTAACGTATAACGGCTAAGTTAATTAATTAATTATTAAACTAAATCGTACGGTTTATATTACTAATCGTATTACTGGATTTAAGTAATAAATAAAACTTAATTACGTTTAATAATACTAAAAATATCTTAAGTAACTAAGTTATATTACAAACTGGTATTATTTAAGCTATGAAATAATAAACGTATATATCCTTCTACGGTTTATTAATTTACCCTCCATAATTTAGTAATCTAATTATATAACCCGACCATTTCCGAGACCAGACTACTTAGGTCGTAATATAAAATATATATTACTTTAAATATTCGCTAATTATGTTCGATACGCAACATGAAAATCCCAGTTCAAATGAGTTAAATTTGCTATTTACCGTCTTAAGTAGGAATTTAGTGTCTAGAAGGTGGTATTATGATGTTACGACCTAACAGAAGGGAGGGCTCGGAAACGGTCCTAGTGGACCGAAACAGGGCCCGAGTGGGCCAGATCACGTAACCGGAACACCGACTTACGAAAAATAAGCTAATAAGTTAAGTTACCGATTTACGGAAGGTAAGTTAATAAATTAGGTTACCGACTTACGAAAGGTAAATTAATAAGTTAAAAAGGATATATACGTTCGTTATTTTATAATCCAGATAATACCAATTTATAATATAACTTAATTACCTAAAACACTTTTAGTATTACCAGATATAATTAAATTATCCTTATTGCTTAGATTCCGTAATATAATTATTAATATAAACCGTACGACTTGGTTTAATAATAAGTTAATTAACCTAGCTGTTATACGTTATAAGCTTTTATTTAATAATATTATTAAACTTTAAGCAATTATTTAAATTATTAAAATAACCCTTAATACCGAAAAAACTATTATTACCCAGCAGATCTAAGATAAGCTTAAGGAACTAGAAGCCGAAATTTAACGACTTAAAAAATTAAATAAAAAGAAATCTTAACATTTCGAAAATCAAGGTTAAAAGATTTTAACCTTATAATAAAAAAACTAATATACAGAACTTCCTTACTTAAGTACGAATATATCTCCGGTTTTTAACTTTCGATAATCCAAAAAACTAGATCCTTATTGTCGTAACGTTCTTTATAAGGGACGCATTTAACTGGTTCGAACTAACTATAAGGGATTACCCAGAAAATACGGAGGACAATATAAAAACATTTATTAAACTTTTGGCTAATTACTTCAATTTCGAAACGAAATTAAAGACTAATTTTAACAACCCTAATAAAGAACGTACTACCGTATAGAAAATCCTACAGCTACGGTAGAAAAGATTAACGTTTAAATATGCGGTAAAGTTTCGGAATTTAATAGCTAAAGCAGGATAAGTAAATAACGAAAATAACGCCTTAATTAACATATTTTACAAAAAGTTAAAAAACGATATTAAAAAAGAAATTATTAAGCTCGAACAGCTAATCCCGTTAAATAAATATATTGCCGAAACAGTGAAAATCGATAATCGGCAATTCGAAAAATAACAGGAAAAAAAAGGTTAATATGTTTTACAACATAAATTTAACAAACCTAATCAAAAGAATAGACGTATTATATCCTCTACCTTTTACGGGATTTAACCAGGCCCTATAAAGATCGGGACAATTTAATAACGAAAGCAGGTCTTATTTAAATGTTACAACTATGGCAAAACCGGATATAAAACCTTCTAATATAAAATACTTAAAAAACCCCGAAAAAACAATTAAGCCCCTATACCCGAAAATAATAACAAAACGATAAGAAGGATAATAAAAATTCAATTAACATAATCCGACCACGGTACACGGTAATATAATAACATAAGGACTATCCAGGATAAAAAGGCTTTATTTAAAAAAAGCTACTTGTTTAATCCTGATAAAAAAACAACGACAAAAGTAAAGCTAACGGACTCTATAAAAATGGCTACAAAAACATTACGAATAAAACAAGAACTTCTACTTGGGAAAAACAAAACAACATACGAAAATTTACGCTAGCTATTACGACAAACCTAAATACCAGTTTTACTAAAAATAAAAAAAAGTAATTTACTAACGTATAACCCGAATACGTAAAAAAAGATTAATAATAATAATTAATAATAATACCGATACTTATAATCGTTCGTAAAAAAAAGCGAAATCGATTAGTAAATAACGCTATAAAGCTAGCCATTCGGAGAGTTATGTTTATAAGGGGATCCTTTCTGCTATTTCGAGTAGTACGACTATTAAATAAATAGAAAATTAATCTAAAAAATAATAAAAAGGTATTACCAACGAACTATCACCGATTTAGGTATTTAATTAGCCTTTATTACGGACCCAAAAAACAAATAAATAATTAAGGAAAAAATTAAAAGCTTTACTAAAAAAAAACTAGTAAAATTCGGAAAATAAAAAAAAGTTTAACGCTTAATAAAAAGGCGATAGCTCATGGTTAACGTTACTTAACGAAAAAGTAATTAAGATTTTCGTAAAACAAACCTACGAACGATAAAATATATAATAGCAACTTAAATAATTGCAAAAATAAATAGCACGAATAAAAAGATAACTAAAAAAACTCAAGGCATAGAATAACAGGGACAAAGAAACCTTGCAAAAACTTTTACACCCCTTAAAAGACCAATGCCACCCATAAGGAAACCGCAGGTAAGTAAAAAGGAAAAGGTTAAACCATAGCACCTTAGAAAGGCTTTAAATATAATAATCGGAGCTACGGGCGACAACGCTATTATAATACGAATACAAATTAAAAAAAACTGGTATACCGTAATAGTAAACTACGGAGCAACAACTGCAAATTACATTAACCCGGAAATAATAAATCAGTTAAAACTATTATAAAAAAAAGAATCATTTTTATAAGGTCGAAAATACCGAAAATCAAAAATTCGCTTACGACGATAAATAGGTTAAACGCGAGATCAAGTAGCTTAAGACCTTTGTTAAAAGAAAAAGATAAATTATTAATTTCGATATTATCTTATTAACAAAGTACAATATAATCTTTAGGAAATTATAATTACGCTAGTATAACCCTTTAATTAATTAGGAAAATAATTAGGTAAATTTTCGTTTATTTTTTAATATAAGAGAAAACGAAAGAAATTCGAAATCTTAATATCCGATCGATAAAAACGACGGATACCGGTATAAGGATACGACAAAAACCTTGTTACCTAAAAAGATAAGATATATTTAAAATAAAGGATATAATAAAAAAATACGACACATTATCGCAAACCTTAAAATACAATTTTAACAAATAGACGATAACTTATAAATACAACTTAAAAAACTAACAGAATAAATAGCAAAAATATTATTATAATATCATAAATATAAGAAACTTTTTAAAAAAAAAATTCGATTCAAAATTATTATAATATAACGAATAAAATCATAAAATAATTTTTAAAAACGGTAAAACAATTACTTTTTATCTTATTTATAATTTAAATAAAACAGAGTTATACTTTTTTCGCAATTACTTAAAAAATAAATTACAAAAAAAATATATATAACGTTTTAAATCGTTAATAAAATATCTAATATTTTTCGTCCTACGAAAAAACGGAAAACTATAACTTATTATCGATTACTAATAACTTAACGATAGTACCGTTAAAAATAGAATATTATTACCCTTAATTACCGAAATTAAAAACTAATTATAAAACGCTAAATAATTTACCGCTTTTAATATACGAAAAAGGTATAACTAAATCCGAATTAAACCAGGAAATAAATAGAAAATAATGTTAAAACGAAATACGGATTATTCGAATATTTCGTTATACCTTTCGAATTTATAAACGTATTAGTAACCTTTTAACGGATAATTAACTATATATTCGAAAAATACCTTAATATCTTCGTTATGTACTACCTCGACGACATTCTCATTTATTCGAAAAGAGAAAAGGAATATATAAAACACGTTTACAAAATTTTATAAACTTTATACAAGGTAAAGTGCGATTGAGGTATCTAGCTAGCTGTACAGGAAGCTGATTTATTTACTAAGTACGTACACGAAGGATTATACAAACACGACCGGGAAGCACCCCTTTAAAAACCGTCCTTTCTTGGCCAAAGGCCGGAAAAACGCAATACGGGTTATATAACATACGGTAACTGACGATAAGATACACCCGATTAATTAATTGGTTCCCAGCGCCCCTAATCGTAACTGGTTCCCAGCCACCCCTTAATTGTCGCCGACACGGTGGCGGAGCCGAAGCCCCAGGTCTAGCTCCTTTAGGCTGGCGTCACCTAAAGGAACGGTAGCCCAAGCTGGATTTAAACCAGCTGTCTTTTAAAATCAACCGAAACAGGGTGCCCAAGCCTGTCGCAATTAAAAGAGACACCCAGGCTCGCGACCACTAAGCCATTGGGCCATAAACTTTATAAAACGCTAACTTTTTAGTTAATATAGAAAAAAGCACCTTTTGTACTTAGAAAATTAAGTACTTAAAATATATTATTATGCTAAGATATATCGGGATAAACCTTAAAAAGATTACCGTAATTAAAGATTAAAAAAAGCCTATTAATATTATAAAAATATAAACATTCCTTAAATTTACCAATTATTACCGATAATTTATTAAACATTTTAGCAAAATCATAATATTACTAACAGAACTTATTAATAAAAATCGACACTTTATATAAGCCTTAATCGCAGAGGAAACTTTCTAATAATTTAAAAACGCTTTTATTAATAAACTCGTTTTAATAATATATAACCTAAACAAACTAATAAAACTCGAAATTAATGCTTTAATCTTTACTTTAAAAATAATAATGTACTAACGAAATAATAATAAAAATTTATATCTTATTATCTTTTATTTCTACAAATTATATAGAACTAAACTTAATTACCTTATTTATAACAAAAAGTTCCTAACTATCGTTAAAACCTTTAAAAAATTTAAACATTATCTTAAAAAAAACTAATACCCGGTAAAAGTATATATAAACTACAAAAATATCTTTTACTTTATAACCACTAAAAAGTTAATCGGATAATAATTACGTTATGTAAAATGCCTTTTAAAGTTCGATTACGTTATTATCTATCGTAAAAAATTAAAAAATAGTAAAGTAGATATTTTTAACAAATAATTAAACCTAAAACACCTTAAAATAAAATTATAATAAATTATTTTCAATTAAATACTAAAAAAACACTTATAACAACGACATATTAACATTATTAAAATATGTATATCAAACGTATATAAAAAAATATAACAATACTATAACAACTTACTTAAAAATTAAAAAACAAATAAAATCTACGTATTAAAAAAATACTAAAGAAACCTAATACGAAAAATACATAAATATTAATTATACGGATACCCAGGGATTTATATAACCTTAAAACGCCTATAACGAATATACTATTTCCTTAAAATAAAATTAACCATATAAAATATTATATATTAATACTATGTATATACCAAAATAAAGACAAAACGATATAAACTATACGGAAAATTATAACTATTACAAATTATTAAATAACTATAAAATTTAATTATATTTAACTTTATTACGAAACTTCCTTTATCGGAAAACTTAGTAATAAATATATATTATAATAACATCTTTATAATCGTTAACCGATTTATAAAATTTTCCTATTTCTTACTTTATAATAAAAATACAAATATCGAATAAATAACATACCTTTTCTGTTAACATATATATAACGTACATAAATTACCAGCAAAAATTATTTTAAATAAAAGTACAACCTTTATTTCGAAATTCTAGCAAAATTTAATAATATAATTTAACATAAACTATAAATTATTAAACGCCTTTAAATTACAAATAAATAAATAAACGGAAAAAATTAATTAAATATTAAAAACGTACTTATAATATTACATTAACTATAAATAAAATAATTAAATTAAAAAGTTACCTATTATATAATTAATCTATAACATCAGCTACTATAATAATACTAAAATAACTTTAATAATTACCAACTTTAACTTCGCCTTAAAAATTTACAAAAAAACGCAAAAAAAAAACCAATTAATATCAAAATAATCCTCATATTAAAACAATTAAAACAATTACGCCAAAAAATAAAAACAAAACTTTAATTTATACGTAAACAAATAAATAAATATTATAACCAAAAAAGGTTAAAAAAACCAACTTTCTTAAAAAAAGAAATAATCTATCTAACTACTAAAAATATTAAAACTAAACGCCTAAATTAAAAACTTAATTTCAAATATATTAACTTATATAAAATCGTTAAGAAAATCTTAGAAAATAACTATTAATAAAATTACTACCTAAAATTAAACTTTATCTATTTTTTTATATTTTCTTACTTAAATTAATAACGAAAACGATTAAAATCGACATACGATTTAAAAAAGAAATAAAAGAAAATATACCTATTTACAAAGTAAAAAAAATCCTTAACGTACGAAAAAAAAAAGGGCTTACCTAATATTTAATCAAGTGGAAAAATTACCCAAACTCCGAAAATATCTAGAAACCCGTTAAAAACCTTATTAACGCCTAGCACCTACTAAAAAACTTTTATCAATAACGGCAAAACCAGTAATAAACGTATCCTAATTTACATTATTTACAAAAAAAACCCCTAGTTAACAGCACTTTAGTTAATAACGTTAGCCCTACCGGAAACCTAAACGGTTACCGCCAACTCCAACTCTTAATAATCGAACTCGTTTTACTCGTCCAAAAACTACAAAGCACGGTTTACAAATTTCGTACCTTAAATCTAATATTATTAACGCTATTTTCGAATACGAAAAAAGCAAAATTAAAATTCGGTAAAAACCTATTCCGTAGCAAATTCCTTTTTTTCAAACGATAAACCTCGGTAACGTAACAATTAATTATTACTACAGAAACACCAATACCGTTACAAAAACAACCGTAACAAACGTATTTCTTACAATAGAAAACCTTTATTATTATCTAATAATTAAATCCCTTAAAAAAACCGAAAAAATACGGTATCGCTTTAAAACTTTCTAAATTAATCAAATTAACTAAAATATAACATTACTTTATTTTACGCAAACAACTTTTAATAATACGATTTAACATAATAAAATAAGGACTTACAAAAAAAATTCTTAAAGGCAAAAATCTTTAAAAAAAAAGAAATCGTATTACGATCTAATAAAAAAAAGCTCGGAAACTGTCCTAATAAACCGAAAGAAAGCTTAAATAAACCAAATCACGTAACCGAATTACCGACTTACGAAAAATAAACCAATAAATTAAAAAATATATATACGTTCGTTATTTTGTAATCCAGATAATACCAGCTTACAATATAACTTAATTACTTAAAATACCTTTAATATTACTAGATGTAACTAAGTTATCCCTATTATTTAAATCCCGTAATACAATTACTAACATAAACCGTACGACTTGGTTTAATAGTTAGTTAACTAGCCTAGCCGTTACATATTAGGCCATCAAGACAACCACCTTAACAACGAGCTACCCCTCTCAACGGGCCACTCCCTTAACGGGCTACTATTTCTCTATATAAATCGCCAAAATCACTACATTTTCGACAGCCTTTTAAAATTCGAAAAAAAGTCATACAAATAGGCAGCTTTCGAGATTAAAATTAACTTTAAACCGTTAATATAATTGGAATAACTAAAAAAAACTCTAAAATTATATAATAATTCTTTGAATTTTTATATATTTGATAGAGTTCTGCACCATATATTTTCTACCTATTTAAATCGATAAAGAAAAGAAATTTATAACTTTTTTAATAATAAAACTATTAAAAAGAAGTTATATATATAGTTATTTAAACGCATATATTATACGTACGATTTTTTTTATTTTATTAACAGTTACAGTAATCAAATACAGGATTCTAGCGTAAAGCGCATAGTTATTCTAGGAAAGACTAAAAAAGTCTAAGGGCAATCGCCCTTATATATACGTTTAGCTGTACAAAGAATAGTTTTTGGACAAAGGCTATCCTAAACAGCAGCCGCAACCTAAACGCATTAGCCGCGGACACCTAAAAGTACCAATTACCGATACGCTCTTTTACGTTAAATAACCTTATTTACGTAATCTTTTAAAATTAAATTTAAAACTTTAAAAAAATCCATTAAAAAGTTATTAAAATTTTTAATCTATATAGGATTTAAACCCTTATCTCCGTTATTCTCGTTTAAAATAAAATTACGTAATTAACCGTTATATCAAAAAACCGGTTTTTTCGCTTTACCGTTTTTTCGTAACCGCCCCGGAATACGGGGCCCATTTTTTCCGAAATACTTCGGATTAGGTTAGGCGGTAATATAAGAAAATACTTTATATATACCAACCTATTACGTTAAAAATCTTATAACTTTAAAAATCGATTTCATTTTTTAACGATAATATTAATAAATAATTAAAATTACTGTTTTTTAAGTTCCCCCTTATAAAAAACTATTAAATAAAGGTTTTTTTCCGGTTAATAAAAAATATTAACTAGTTATAAATTATATATAAAATATTAACGCCTTTAAGTAAAAACTAACGTAAAAAGTTATAGCTATATATAAATAAATAATTTTATAAAAAATTAATGTTTTAAAACTAATAAGTAAACGGATACTTTCGGGTAATCTTAAAAAAAATACCGTAATCCTCGCTTTTAATAACGAAAAACAGGTTTTAATAAAGGAACGCCTTTTTTCCCGTATAAAGAAAATCCAGTAAAATCATTTTTTTGCTAATTATTTTAATTAAATCTTAAATATTTTTTGACTTTTCTTATATTTTTTTAAATCCTAAGTTAATTATAAACCGTTCGAAATTTGCCTTATTAAATAACTTTATAAATCCGTCGGCAGGATTATTTTTGCTTTTTATATATTAAACGTTAATATTTCCTTTTCGAACTTCTTAACGTACGTAATAATATTTAATTTAAATATAACGTTTCCTTTATATTATTTATATCTCTTTTACCTATTTAAACGTACTTATATTATCATTTAAAATAAAAATAAAACCTTTAAATATAAACCTTAATTTTATCAAAAAACTTCTAATTTTAGTTATTTCCGTAACTGTTATTCCTACTTTTACGTACTTTATTTCCGTAATATATTTAATAATAATATCTTATAATTTCGAAATCTATAAAATAAACGTTCCGGTTATAAAAAATATATAACTTATTATAAATTTTGTTAATTCGTCATTATTTATAAAATTAATATCCATTACTTTAAATAACCTTAAATTATTATACTTATAATATAAATAATCTATTCGTAACTTCCGGTACCGAAAAAACATATTTAATATACCGTTTAAATATCTCGGCAATTTTTTCATATATTTTAGTATTTAAATAACGAATTACTTATAAACCTTGCTTAAATTAACGTTATAAACGTTATATTTAATTTATTAATATAATTTAAAAAGTTAAATTTCCTTATTAAACTTATATATTTAAACGTTTTTTTTTTTTTACCAATTATATTATTATATTTTATAACGTATTTTAAATAATTTTTAACAAATAATATAAACTTTTTTTTTCGTTTAAGTTAATTAACTTTAATAATTTTTTAATATATTATTATTAATTTAATCTAATATCTTTTATTAATAAAAAACGGACAATTTGTACGCTTAAATATTAATCCGCGTTATTTAAATCCTTAATTAAAACGTCCTTAACAATTTTCTTAATAATATCCTTAAAATGCTATTTATCAAAACCGAAAAACAGGAAATTATTTACGTATAAAACGATAACGTTTCTTCTCTTAAAATTATAATATATTATATCGTCCGAAATTAACGGATAAAAACTTTATTTCATAAATATCTTTCTTACTTTTATTTATTAAGCAACTCCGGTTTACTTTAAACCGTATAATAAATTTATTAACTTAATAACTTTCTTTAAAAAAAACTTATATATCTCCTTATACTTTAAATACGTATTAAAATATTTTTTTAATATAAAAAACTATTTTATATAAATATCTTCCTTTAACTTACCGTTTAAATATATAATAATAAAATTTATTTAAAATATATATTACCTTAAAAAACGGTTAACGCTATTAAAATACTTCAATATATTACATTTACGATCTTTATTACTATTTAGTTATAATTAATTCCTTTTCGTTATATAAATCCTTTTACATAAATACGTACCTTATACTTATTTAACTTTCCTATAAACGTATATTTTTTTCTTAACACCTATTTAACATTAACAAAATACCTTTAAATAAACTTACTAAAAAACGTAAACTTAAAAATTCCACGTAAAAAGTTCTCTTTAATCTTTATAAAAATAACCTTAAACTATATTTCTCGTTTTAAACTTTTTATAACTTTCTTTAAAAATAAACCGTTATTTATAATAATAAATAATTTATAAATATTAATATTTAATATATTAATTATTTATTCATACTTATAAACGTTCCAAATAACTTAATCGGTATTTCCAAAATTACCAAAACGGTTTTTATTATTACTTAACGTTAATAAATTAAAATAAAAAATATATAAACTACCCTTACCTTTACCCTTTTAAGTTAAAACTAACTTTAACTTTTAAATCAACTTTAAAACTTTATTTAAGGCCTTTAAAATATATAACTTAAAAATAATCTTTTTCGAACATCCCCTTTTATATTTAACCTGCTTAATTTTTTAATCCGTATTATCCTTTAAAATAACGTTATCGTCCTTATTCTTTACTTTTACGCCTTACTTTTAACAATATCTTAAACGCTTTTATATAAATTATAAAAATAATTTGATAATATTTTTAAAATTAAAAAATTTACCTAATTTTTCCAGGTTTTCGTAAATAATAACATATAATATTATATATAATTTACCGCCCTTTAATAATTATACCTTATAATTATATATATCTTAATAATTTAATAACATTTCCTTTACTTTATAAATTATTAATTTCTTTAATTTAATTTAATAATTCTTATTAATTAAAACTATATACCTATTACCGAAAATTCAAAAATAACCGTTATTAAATTTATATAATTTATTCGGTTTAAATACGTTCTCAAATTATTTAATTAATATTACGTCCTTTACCGTAAACTGGCTTATCCTATTAATAATATACGTTATTACTTTTATTACGAAATCCCAAAAATATATAAAAATTTTTATCTATACGGAAATCGCACATATTTCGTCTTATAAAAACTATATTCCTTATTTTATAACTCCGTTTTAATACTGGTTATATACGTTAAAAACTATTAGTTCAATATCTTTTATAATGCAAAAATTCTTAATTATTGTTATACTAAACTTCCTATTATTATTAAAACATAAAATCTATATTTTCTTATATCTACCTTCTTTATATAATAATGTTTCCAAATATTTTATAATTTACGTAATATACGCATATAAACTTTATTAAACTTTATTTTTACTTTTAAACGAATAATATTTTTTATAATATAATAAATCGTTTATAAAAAAATTAAAATAATTTTTATTTTTAATATTAATAAAATTTAACTAACTTTATATCGTACCAAATAATTTCTCCTATATATTTCTTTTATTTTTAAAAATTTATAAATAATATTTTCCGTATTTTCCTTTTATTAACGTGCCACACATATGAGCGAGAGACACATATGAGCGAGCCGCTTTTTGGCACTCCGCAACAACAAACTCAAATAACTCAACAACAACATATCGCATTG
>QJNZ01000846.1:0-39295 GCA_004155055.1 Monosporascus sp. CRB-8-3
GAGCTGAAGGCTATATCTAGCTGCTCTCCCCCCCAGTTGGAAATGAGGAACCTAGAACTAGGACACATTAGAACCACAGCCTGAAGAATGCAACACAATTTGCCCACAAGGAAAAAAAATAAAATATAGCCGAAATAGAATGGCTCATTTTCAAGAAGGGAATGAGCTAACAGTGGTGGGCCCCTGATCACGCTGACATTTGACGCGTCAAGGTACCTCATTGTTTTTCTGTTCTGTATGTGGTTGAGTGTGACTCCCATACGTCCGGTCCAAATGCTGAGATGTGGTATTCTGTCTTCAACCGTAATCCCACCGTTTCCTGGCACCCCAGTTGACACCTATACTCCCATATAGGGCCGGTCTGCACAACAACATAAAACTCTACCTTCTTGCCTTCATTACGTTTTCCTTCTTTCTACAGAACTGGTCAAATCGAACTATTTACCGTCCTTTATTCCAGATTCTATTTGTTGGTTATAAACGTTCTTTCAACGTATGTTGGTTAGTTGCACTTTCTATATCACAAACCATGCCCTGTGCGATATGAGGAGCAGGCGCCAGCGCTAGCTCGATTGGGTAGCGAGAGCGAACCCACCAATCATGCGTGCTGTGGAAAGGGTTTCATCCTTCCTTCTAGCAGCGCACTCCACATTCCTGCGAATGACGCGATTGTCATAGCTCCGTTCCGAGGCCCAATGGTCCCGATCGACTTATATACCGAGTGGCTAGCCCAATCTCTCTGGAAAAGAGTACTTGCACATGTCGAAACTCATCACGAACAGCCCTGGATTCGCGTCGAAACTACTGCGCAGCTCGAAAATGCCAGCTTTTACTCTGTATGGCTCTCGCGGCTCGACCAACACTGATCGTGTCCGCCTGACTCTCGCTGAAGGTGGCTTCACGGATTACGAATTCGTGCTTCTCAACCTGCAAAAAGGGGAACAGAAGGTGGGTGAATCGTCTCTCTTGGAAGACGACGCGGCTTATCCTCGCGTGAGCATTTTGTATGTCGCTGACGCTGCTGCACCCAGTCCGAAGAAAACATGAAACGTCACCCGTGGGGTAAAATACCCGTCATCACTTTCCCCGAGGGGTTCACTCTCTACGAGAGTCGCGCAATCTGCAAATACCTCGCGAGGAAGTACTCCTTCCCACTTCTACCCCCCGACTCCGACGTCGAAGCTGCGGCGCTCTTTGACCAGGCGCAGTCCGCAGAAATGCTATACTTCGCCGAGCCTGCAGGTAGAATCGCATTTGAGAAATTTGCCAAAAAATTCATGGGGCTGCCTCCCGATGACGCCGTGGTCTCAGGTGCACTGCGGTCGGTCGGGATGTTTTTCGACGTGGCAGAACGTCTCTTACAACACAAAGACTACATGGCTGGAAAGGACTTCACTCTCACGGATATCTACTACATTCCGCTGATCCAAAGACTTTTCGCGTGCGGGTATGGAGACGTCATCCTCAGTCGCAAAGCTGTGAGTGCTTGGTGGGACCGCTGCATGAACAGGCCAGCCATACAGAAGATGTTGGCCGCTGATAAGGAGGCTGCGGCTGCTGCTCGTAAATAGGATAGAAATCAATCTGAAGAGGAATAGTCACCTAGTTGCCCCAGCACTTCCAAGCCTCTTAAAGACAGAAGTGTTTGAGAGTACATGACAGCGAGCATTGCTTCCTAGAAAAGTGACAGATCTATAACATTTCATGCCCTACTCACCACAAGTCATCTAGAAACGCAGAGAGCTCCCAGAAACCTCTACAATGGCTGTCAAAAACGTAGCAATGTGCAGGACGCCGCCGTGGCCCTCGAGGGCTTGCCGGCGTCGGCGAAGCAGGTGATTGGGGAGGAATGATGGACAGGAGTCGACGACGGGACGACAGAGGCCGCTGTAAAGGCGAGCTATGCCAAGTTTGCCAAAGGCGACCAGGAAGCTTTTATGGAATTCTTGGTGAGTGCCTTGTTCAGAGAGGGCTACGGTGGACACTTCAAATCCTCGACAATGCGCTATTGCGTATTCCGCAAACGAAGGAGAGCGCAGTCTTGGAGGTCGTTACAAAGGTTGCGAGGAAGCGAATCCAGTAGATGCTAGGTACGCTAAGCTACAGGTAATTAATGAAAGTTAAAATATAGGCTTCGCAACAAGTGTCTCTTGCGGACACCTCAAATCTTTGCCGGCCTCCAACCGAAAAAGGCGATCCGGCAGGCCACGAAAAGCATCGTCTCAATTGCGCAAGCTGTGCCACCAAAGGCGATAGCATTGGTGAACGACCCTCCGCTACCTGAAATGATAGCACCGCCAATGGGAGACCCAGTCAGCCCGGCAAATGCGGAGATTGTGGAGACTGTGCCGGTGCGGACACCAATGTCTTGAATGGGCGAGAGCTTGGCACAGAGGGCGGGCGTGAGACTGATGCCAGCGCCGGAGGACACGCAAAAGAACGCTGCGAAGAGGATGATGGGTGCGGTGCCAGTTGAGGGGAGCCAAAGGCCGAGGATCAGGATCGACGTCAAGGCGCCCATGACGATCATTACGTTGAAGTGTCCGACTTTGTCGGCAATGGCATTGGGCACGGTGCGCCCGAAAAGGCTGAAAGCGTATCAGCTGATTGCAATCATCCCAGGAGCTGGGGGCCGGTTTTCTTACCTCGTAACGTTCAGGATGCAGACGAGGTATTGCGCGAGATGAGGCGACATGCCGTGGACGGTTGCGTCGGCGACGATGAATGTGAAGGGAACGAACATGCCCCCTGGGAGAAATATCAGTGTCTTGTACGATGTGAAGGCGTTTGACCAGTGCACAGTAGAAGAAAATATTGCAACAGTCAATAAGGCAAAGGCCGGCTCTCGCAAGGGCCGGACCAATGCACAAATTTGATGGGGCGCTTCTAAGACTTGATGCGGCTTTTGAGAGCAAAGTTTGCAAACAGCAAGAGCGCCAGGATCGTGAAGGCACAGTAGCGAATGGTCCAGCCGAAGCCGACTCGAGGGAGCAGATTGATGATCAGGACTGGGAAGGCTACGCCGCTGAAGGATGAGCCAGCGGCAACGAGGCCGAGTGCGGCGCCGCGCTTCTTTAGAAACCATGTCGATACCTAAAAACTACGACTCAGTTGGCCGACGTTGCGAGCATCGGAAAGACTGGGCATACACTTGAAAACGCAGGACTGAAAACGAGCGAGGCGCCGGCGGCGGAGCAGACTACTTGGCTCAACAGAATCTGATAATGCGTCTTGGAGATGCTGGTAATTATCAAGCTAAACACATGCAAGAATGTGCCGGCGATGAGCGGGTAGTGGGGGCCATAGTCGTCGAAGACCTTGCCGGCGAAGATGCCGTCAGCAAAAATGAAGAAAACCGCTTAACATCAGAGACTACAAGACGGGTGGTACTGCCAGGGCCTCACGTACTCTAGAGTGGAGGTATCCAGGCGATATCTGACGGCGTGTAACTGCGGAGATGGTTGGACTGGTAGTACTCCTGGAAGATGCTAATGACGTCTACCTATCCGAACGACACGAACAAGCAAGCAGTTGCGCCAGCGAAGGCGAGCCAGGCCATCGACCCGCCGTCAGGATACTCATCCACCTGCTGCACCTCTTCCTCCGCTTGTACGGCTTTGACAGAGTCCTCTCGGGGCGGCGACATACTGCTGTTCTCCATCTTGGTGTGGTCTAACGAGGTGTGGCTTTGAGTGCGAGATATCTCGTCCATTTCGATGACGGCTGATATCAACCCTGTCTGTTTCGTTTGAACGGTGCTTCCGAGGAAAGATTAGAACAATAGTCGTTCACTTATCGGCGAAAATGCCTAATTGACCGCAAACTTTATCGTTTCGTGAGGCCGGGATCAAACGGACACCGACTCGAAAAATGGGGACCATCGTATCCACCTGACGACCGCCGTACGTCCACCGAGGTACGAGTAAAAACGTTGGAATTCCGTCAGTATTGACTATTACAGCTCTCGGATACCGTTGCAAGCGGAGACACGGGCTGTGACTTCAGATAGAGTGCATCATTATGCGAGACTCTATAAGGTTGGCCAGTTCAGCTATGATCCAGCTAGTCTGTTGAGGTGCCATATTTCTTCGACGTGATCGACTTCTTCCGTACATAATATGCACTCGCACAAAACAGAGCACAATGTCTATTCCAGAGTATACTCAAGTCCTTGTCATCGGTGGTGGCCCGGGAGGGAATCGACACTGTCGTCCTCGAAGGCGACAAGTTCCCCAGGTGAGCGTAGCCAGACAAATGCCACTCCAGTTGGCAAGGGACTCGGTTCTAAATCATCTGTAGATACCATATAGGAGAGAGCATGCTGTCATCCTTGCGCCACTTCTTCAGATTTGTCGACCTCGACTCGACTTTCGTTGCTCATGGCTTCTACAAGAAGGTACGTCACAAAGGGCCAGACCGGACTTGCTAGGCAAAACTGAGAATCTTGCTTGCACAGATTGGTGCAGCCTTCGCATTGAACAACAAGAACTCAGCTTGTGAGTCGACAAGCATTCTCGACGAACCGGTATTAAAGCCCTCCAATGCAGCGCAGATACCGACTTCGTTGGCGCCGGTGGCCCAAACGCCTATTCTTGGAACGTCATCCGCTCCGAGGCCGACGACCTCATCTTCAGACATGCTGGCAAGAGCGGCGCTCAAATCTTCGATGGCGTCGAGGTCTCCGCCATTGAATTTGCGCCCCACGAAGGCCCAAGTACGGCCGACGACAAAACTCAGGACCCCGGCCGCCCCGTGTCAGCTACCTGGACGCGCAAGGAGGACGGCACCTCAGGCGTAATTAAATTCGACTACATTGTTGACGCCAGCGGTCGGATGGGCATCGTGAGCACAAAATGCCTCGAGAATCGCCATTTCAACCAGGGTCTGAAGAATGTTGCCAGCTGGGGCTACTGGCAGGGCCCCGGACGTTACGGTGTCGGGACGCCACAGGAGGGCGTTCCTTACTTCGAGGCTCTCTCAGGTTTGTATTCGCGTCTCGTCGGTCGAGAATCTTGCTGATATTTCCAACTCCAGATGGCAGCGGCTGGGCCTGGTCCATTCCTCTACATAACGGCACCACGTCCGTCGGCGTGGTCATAGACCAGGATATGGCTACCCGCAAGAAGGAGATGGGCTCTCCAGGCGGCAAGATATTCTACTTGGAATACTGAAGGCTGTGCCTAGAATACTCGGACCAATGCTCAAGGATGCCACGCTTGTTTCTGAAATCAAAGCTGCATCCGACTGGTCGTATAGCGCCTCATCCTACGCAAGCTACAATGCTCGCATTGTCGGCGATGCGGGCTGGTTCATTGACCCTTTCTTCTCGTCAGGCGTCCACCCCGCCGTGGCTAGTGGGCTTTCGGCTGCCGCAACTATCTGTGCCTCCGTCAAGGGTCAATGCAGTGAACACGAGGCCCTCGAGCGGCACTCAAAAAAGGTTGCCGAAGGTTACACTCGCTTCCTGCTTATTGTCCCGAGCGCACTGAAACAAATCAGGGAGCACGACCAGCCTGTACTTAGCGACTGGAACGAAGCAGTCTTTGAGCGCGCGTTTGCCCACTTCCGACCCAGTGAGTGTCTCGGTTAAGCTGGGCGGACCCCCTTCAACCCCAATCGTTGCTGACGAATTACAGTAATTCAGGGACTGCCGACGTCCACGGCAAGCTCGCCCAAGAGGATGTATCCAAGACAGTTGACTTTTGCTTGAACGCCTTCGTGCCCGTGGACGCCGCCAAGCGCGACGCTGTCCTGAAAAGGGTCGAAGACCTGAAGATCTCCGGCAGTGCGCGGGATCCCAAAGAGCTTGGGGCGTACCTCTCTCCCGAGGAGATGCGCATCCTCAACACTGTGCGCGCTCGGGAGATGGTGCGTTCGGAGGACACGGTCAACGTCGACACCTTCACCTCCGACATCATCGACGGTCGTGCCGTCAATATGGTCCACGGCTCTCTCGGCCTCATATCTGCGCAAGAGGCCGCGAAGAAAGTGACCGGTAAGTCCGATTATGTCCTCTCTAAACTTATGGTTGAGGACAAGAAGTTTTCTCACAGCGAACAGCAAGCCACGGCTCCGATCACTAGCAATTGAGGAGCAATGGGAATGGCAAACGTAGATAGGTATTTTTAACCTCAACCTTAGTGCAGCCAGAAATAGTGCAGCCAGAAAAAATGCGGCAATGATTCCGTTACCTGGAATCACTAGTTCCCCTTGCACTGTGACTGTAGCAGGCAGATCTCGGATCTCGGTAAGAAGCCCGAATCGGTGAGGCAATCAGCGATAATTTACAAATGCGACCAAGTTTCTGAATTAGCCCACGTCCGAGCGTGTCCGAGTACAGCCCAAGACAAATCGCGCGTGTAAGAAGCGTCTTGCTAGCTGGTATGAAGTCCCCGGATTCCATTGCGCCCGAGAAGACAGGAATCAGATACGTGCCTCGGAACCCGTCCCCCACTTTGCCATAAATATCAGGGTACTTTAGATCACTCCCCTCGACCACTCCTAGTCCCACTGCACGTTCTATAAGCCTTTACTCTTTCACCCACATTACTAGCTACGCCCTGCAATCGGTCGTTCTCGGTCCGCAGCTTGGCATAAAGATCTGGTGAGGAGTCTAGTGCCCCCAAGAGAACGATTTTCAGTATCTGATGGAAGAAGCGCATGAAAGACACTGAAAGAAGCTCAGGACCAGGAGGTCTGATCTCCGTTTGAACGAGTTCAAGATCAATGAGCCACGATTCTAGGGAGTCCAGCAGAGATGCTTTCTCGGGTAGTAGTCGAAGAGCGTCTCCTGCCGATTCGATACGTGAAACTTTGCCGAGAAATTCAAGCGTCGATGCAGCGATCCTTGTAAGCTCTGTCCGCATGTCGGGTGCAATCGTGCGAAGATCGCGAGATTCAACAGGCTGTTGATGCGGCGAGATCAAACACACAGACACCGTCGTCCCGCTTATATCGGCCGTTGCTGGAGGATCCGCGAACTTACATGGTGCAGCGAACAGCTTGATGATGAAAGCATCTAGGAAGGGTAGCTTGTCATGGTGTGCTGGCACCAATTTATTCGCGGCATCAAAATTTGGCCTTGCCCGATACTCGTGCATGATCCTGAGTCCTTGAATGATATGCTGGGCCATAGCAGGGTAATTGCCCCGCACTTGCTCAATGCTGATGAAGATCTGACAGCAAAGTAATGCCGACTTCAACCCGTTGGAGCCCGGAGACGACAAGTTAGACGCGAGACCCCCTAAAGCCGTACAGTATTGCTGGAGGCCATAGTCATAGCTCTGGGTCTGCTGCGCGACAGGCGCTGGAACGTCTCCGGATAACTCGAGATCTTCCCGAAGAGCTCTGAGAGACGAGACCGCGTGTCGTATCGGGGGATCAGTCAAGCTGGCATGGAGGACTTGCCTGGCTTCTTCATCACAGCCTAGCTTCACGTTGAACATAGTCTTGGTTGAGAAGTAACGATTGAGGAGATCGATGGCCTGAGGGGTGATCTCAGTTAAGGTGGGCCGGATGGGTTGTAAACCAGCGCCCGTCTTGATGCCGCCGGCATGAGCGTTGTTGATGGGTTGACTGGTAAAAAATCTAAAGGGAGACTCGTAGCCGTCGCAAGTACGACCAGTGTCGACACATTTTAGGCAAAATGGCTTGTTCTCGTCGCATTTGACCTTCCTTATTCTATTGCGAAGTGAGCACAATCACTGCAGAACTGACCTCCCGTCTAAATTCTCAGTCTTGGGGTGTAGACCGGTGATGGGATTTGAGACTGACCTGCAGGTTGCACAACCAGTTTTCACCTTGGTTCTACATTGGATGTTCCGTTTACGGGCGACAAGACTTCCGGTCATCGTTGGGCCTGGGGTAGGACATTCACGGTTGTCGCGCAACACCGTACAGACGAGAGAAAGATTCGTAATAAGCAAGAAATCCGAGCAGACGAGTCAAATGAGGCACCTGGATTCATCACCGGGACCAAGAGGCAGGGGAGTCGGTCTTTATATCCATGCAATGCCTGTCTATTAATTAAGCCGAACCCCGATACGGCTGGCAAAGTCCGAGTCTGCTGTTTTAACGGGAGCTCCTGTTGAAATGGAGGGGGTTAAACCGTATCCGCCGTAGACTAGGGTACGTCACAGTGATAACAGGGATAAAACTCAAATTTACGAATACGTATACGGCGAGGTAAATTTAAATATTTTTTTTATTAAATTAAATAAAATTCAGTTATTAACTTAAATAAATAATTTTATAAATAAATATTTTTTTAGTATAAATATACCTATATTAAAGCGTATAAATTTATATAAATTTTTTAAAATTTATAATTTTATAATATATAAATAAATCTTATTAATTATATTTATACGTTATAATTCAAATTCTTAGTTTATAACTTTATTTAATATGTAATAATCTACTAAATCAATTATATTTAACGTTATCGTAAAAGCCTTTAATTTATTATTTATCCGGTTTATTAAAAAGTTTTTATACGAGTTATAAACTTTTTTTATTAATATTTTATTTCGAGTTATTTTACTTAATGTTAAAATATTACGTTTTATAAACCGTTATATATTATCGTAAACATTATTTTATTAATTAAAAGATAATCTATATAATCGTAAAAATTTAAATATAAATAACCTTTTTATTACGACCCGATTAAAACGACCTCCGAGGGCGGTCGGGCCAAGCGATAGGACAACTCCAACAAGGTCGTGTAGTTAAAAGTATTCAGCGAAGATCGAACTAAGTACTAGTAATTATAACTAAGTATCTTTTGCTACCGCTTAGCAAAAATCGAACTAAATAGTATTAGGCTATAAGAAATAAAATAAAGATATATACTTTCGTTATTTTTATAATTTAAATAGTATTAGCTTATAATATTACTTAGTTACTTAAAATATATTTAATAATATTAAATGTAATTAAGTTATTTTTATTATTTAAATTCTTATAATATAATTATTAATATTTTTTCTAAAAAAGACGTAACCGTATAACTAAATTAACTAAATTAATAAATTGTATTATTTCGGTTATTAAGCTTTACCGAAACCCAATCTTTTCGTAGGCGTTTTACTTTAAGATAACTTCAAATTACTTAGTTTTACAAGCTTTTATCGACGACGATTTTTAACAGAATTATGGACGTTTTTCGCAATCCGGAACAGCCGGATAAATTATCGTTCGTAATTTTCCTTATATCGAGCTAAAAGTTAAATTTCGAAATTTTTAAGCATTTTATTACTTATTTCTAGTTTTTTTAATAATTCTTTTATACGGTCGATAATTTCCGCTATAAAGTTATTTAATTTTTAATTGTTTTTATTTTTATAAATTAAATCGTATCCGAAAATTAAAAATAAAATCCGAGTTTTTAAAAAAAAAATAATAATAAAATCGACGGAGGTATTAATATTTATTATTTATTTTAAAACTTTATAAAGTTTAAAGATTTTTAATAAAATATTTTCCGCAAAAATTTTATAATTACGGAATACGGATATTTTAGTAGTAAAAATTAGCTAGTATATTTTAATTATTTTGATTAATAATAATTCGAAAAGGTGCCGTAAAATCGATCGAGATTAAAGGTAGCTAGTATAAAGTTTCTAACCCATTTTCTTAGCTAATATTTAATATTTTTAATCGTAAAACTAGTAAAGGGTTATAAAGCTATCTTTTACTTACTTAAGATTTATCGTAAAAAACTTAACATTTTTTAAGTTATAGTTTGTTTTCTAGGAGATTCCCCTTATTAAACCAGCTAAAGAGTATAAGGTTTATTAAGGTTAAAACTTATCGGTATTACGTAATCGGTTTCGAGATAAGGTTTTTCGTAACCGAAACGTATAATTTATCGTAACCGTAAAAATTATTAATACAAATCGTACGATATAATTTAATAATTAATTCACTAATTTAGCCCTTATATTTTTATATTATTTTTTATATAAATTAAAAATATATTATTAGAAACTTACTATTAGTTAATTTTACTTTAAAAATACTAAGAATAATTATCATAATTATAAAATTTAAATTAAATTTAGATTTTATTAATAAAATATTAAAAGAAGAGATATATATTAAAATAAAATAAAATTCGAATAATGTTATATTATTTTAAACTTAAATTTGTGAAATTATTATAAAATATTAAAGATATAACGAAATAAAATATTACGAAAATTTAATATATTATTAAAATTTGTCGGCAATTGGTGCTTTCAGGTGCCCGCAGCTGGTGCGTCTAGGCTGCAGATGCTGCCTAGGATAGCCTTTGTTCAGGAACTATCCTTTATACAGTTAAACGTGTATGTAAGGGCGATTGCCCCCAGATTTTTTCAGTTTTTCTTAAAATAACTATACGTATTTTGTTAAATTTTTGCATTTGATTACTGTGACTGCTATTATGGTAGCATTTTTTAATTAATTGGCAACCGTAATATGTTAAACGGAATGGTTATTTACAGGCTAAGTTAATAAAGAGGGTACGAGATTTAAAAGGAAGTTATTTAGTTAACTTAAAAGAAAATAAGCGGTTAACGATAATAAGTAAATAACAGGAACGTATTTTAAAGCAATTCCTTGTAATCGAATAAAATAGTTTACCCGATAAGGGTTTCGTTTTTATACGGGATAGGAAGTATATGAATAACGACTTATTTTTTTTTTCTTTTAATTAAAAAGACTCTTAAAACGAAGAATTTTATAGTAAGGGGGAAAAACAAAAGCTTACGATAGACGTAACGGTAAAAAAAAAACCTGTTTTTGAAACTTTTATAGAAGAAGTTATATTGTTTTAATAATAACAGCTAAAAAACCGATATAAAACCTTTATATAGAAATAACAGCCTTAATTAGAATTAAATAAACTTTATACGTTTTTAAGCATTAATTTGAATAAAATTAGGGAAAACGTTAAAATACGAAAATATAAATATAAGTTGGTCGAAAATAAAATTAAAAATTTAAAGTTTTAATAAAAGAAAAAAAACGATATAATAAAACGAATAAATAATATCATGGAACGATTGTTAAATATACCCCAGTTCGGAGGCGTACTTTAATAAGGACCGTTTTAACTAAAGGCGACGCGAAATTTGCGAAATATAAATATTTACAAAAGCGCTTTACAAAACGTTTAAAAGACGGGAGGTTTATAAAAAGCCCTTATCGCCGTCGAAAGCAATATAAAAAAGATTAACCCTTTAAAAAAAGGCGAAACGTAATTAAGGAGGTAATTTATTAAAAAACCTAATCTCTTAAAAAAGGAAAAAAGCGAAGAAAAAAAGTTACGTAAAGAAGAAAGTGTAATACGTAGGGACCCTGACGATTCTGATAGGTTACTTTTAGATTCGTTTAAAGGTTCCCGAAAACGAAAAAGTTGTCGTAATAATTCCCCTAGTATCCCTAGTAACTTTTTAAGCCTTAATAGTTTAAATAATTTTAACGAATTAGGCGTTCGCTTGAAAAAAAAAGAGAAAAATTTTAAAAAGTTTAGTAATAATGCAAAGCTGCGTTAAAAACGTTTTGATTTTTTATTAAATAAAGAAAATTATTTAGCAGGCTGGGCTAATTAAGAGCTTTAAAATAACGCTTTAATTTTTACCTTTAAAGAAATTAACTATAAGAACGGAATAAAGTTAAAATAGCTTAATTAGTTACATTTTGCGAAAGTTATTATTAAGACGTGCAAAAGGGTGCCGTTAAAGCTAATTACAGGTATTAAGAAAAAAACGAAGATGTTAAGAACCTTTAGGAAAACCTACGTAGTAACAGGTAAGGCTAAGTAGAGGTTCTTTTAGAAAAAGCTTAGCAAGATTATATACAATAAAGAAAACCCCGTATAGTTTATTACGAAGTTTTAAAAATTATTGCGAAAGGTTAAAAGCTGTAATATAAAGCTCGGATTAAAGGAATAGATTATTATGTTCCTTATTACTATAAAGAACCGCGTTGGTAACTGGTATAAAACGATTTAATTAATATTTAAACAAACTAGTTATTCCTTTTAACAGCTAATTAACGATTTTAACAGCGAATTCCATAACCGTATTAATAAGAAGAAAAACGGGAAATTTTACAACGCTTAGAAAAGCAAGGGAAAAGGAAATAATAATAACAATTCCCGAAATAATAGGCCCGTATAAAACAAAAATAAAGAGCTACTTTGCTTTAACTATAGCAAATACGGATATTTAGCAAAGGATTACCCCGAGCCGTAAAAAGAGAAAAACGGTAAAGGAAAAAAAGGAAAACGTAATTAATGTTAAAGTAATAATGGATAGAATAACTAAAATAACAATTTTTGCAATATTTATAACGGTAACAGGAATAAAAAGCAATTTATTCCTAACGGCCTAAAAAATTTGTACCGATTAGACGGAAAGATTTTTAGCGCTTGCATTAAAAAATAACAGCTGGAGGATTTTATACAATGGTACGATAAGATAATTTAAAAGAAAGCTTAAGGAACTTTAACGGTTAAATGCCTTAAAACCCGGGAAGTTTTAATAATTAAATGCTTTAAAATTTAAGCAATTAATCGCCTTAAGTTATAGAAAGGTAAACGCTTTAAAGGAATTATTATAAGAAACGTTATACTTTTATACGTTTATTCCTTTTACAAGAATAATTTAAACAAGTTGCTTTAGGATTTAGAAATAAACGTTAATATTACGAATAATATCAGTGACTTTGAGAAAAATATTGTAATAGATATTAAATCCAGGGGAATTTAAATTATAACGGGTGGAAAACCTGTAATTATTACTTTTGTTAATATTGTTAAGTAGCTTTTAAAAGGGTTTAATAAAAAGAGAAACGAAATTATAATTAAGTATACGTTATATATTAATAACTTTTTTTTAAAGGTATTTTCCGGGAAGATATTTTATAAAAAGGGAAAATACCTAAATCGTAATGTTTTAATAAGCCTTAATAGGATTTAATTATTAACAATTAACGTTTTTTAAAAAAGATTTTTTCTGTAGTTTTATAGGAAGCCGGAGTTTATTATTAGGGCTTTAAACCTAGTAAATGATAAGAATTATTAATAAGAATACGTACTGGAGGAGGTATCCGGTAAGGAAAACGGCGATAACTTAGTAAATAACTTAAAACGCGTATTTTCGAACATTTTTAAAAACGGAAAAGTTTTAATAACGGATAAAGTTATAAAGAAAATTATTTTTTAATACCGTTACCTTTATTATCTTAATACCGAACAATTAATATAGATTATCAAGAGATTTACGGGGATAAATTTAGACCCCGATAATATAAAAAATATCTTTTATATTACGTACGATAAAAGGAAAATACGGAAAATACCGTTTATAAACTTTTAAAAATAAAGGAAATATATAAAAAAAATTATTTGGTATAACGTAAAGTTAATTAAGCTTATTAATATTAAAAATAAAGGTTATTTTAATTTTTTTACAAATAATTTATTACGTTATAAAAAATATTATTTGTTTAAAAATAAGGATAAGGTTTAATAAAACTTATACGCGTATATTACGTAAATTACAAAACGTTTAGAAATGCTATTACCGGACGAAAAAGGTAAATATAAAAAAATATAAATTTTACGTTTTAACGGCAGCAGGGAATTCGGTATAACAATAATTAAAAACTTTTGCGTTATAGAAAATATCGAATTGGTGGTTTCCAGTATATATAATTAATATTAGAACGAAGTTGCAAAACGAAAAATATAGTTTTTACAGAACGAAATGCGTATAACCTCCGTATAAATAAAGATTTTTATATATTTTTGGGATTTTGTAATAAAAGTAATAACGTATATTGTTAATAAGATAAGTTAATTTACGGTAAAGGATGTAATATTAATCGAATATTTTAAAAACATATTCGAATTAAAAAAATTATATAAATTCGATAACGGTTATTTCCGAATTTTCGGTAATAGGTATATAGTTTTAATTAATTAAAATTATCGAATTAAATTAAAGAAATTAATAACCCGTAAAATAAAAGAAATGTTGTTAAGTTATTAAAAGATATATAACTATAAGGTATAATTACTAAAAGGTGGTAAGTTATTTATAATATTATATATTACTATTTACGAAAACCTAGAAAAACTAAATAAACTTTTTAACTTTAAAAATATTATCCGATTACTTTTATAACCCGTATAAAAACGTTTAAGATATTATTAGAAACAGGGCGTAAAAGTAAAAAATAAGGACGATAACGTTGTTTTAAAGGACGATACGGATCAAGAAACTAAGTAAGTTAAGCATAAAAAAGGATGTCCGAAAAAAATTATCCTTAAGTTATATACCTTAAAAGTCCTAGATAAAGTTTTAAAATTAATTTAAAAGCTAAAGTTAGCTTTGACCTAAAAAGGTAAAGGCGAAGGTAATTTATATACCTTTTATTTTAACCTATTAACGTTAAATAATGATAAAATTGTTTTAATAACTTTAAAAACGTTAATTAGGTTATCCGGAATATTTACGAGTACGAACAAATAATTAATATGTTAAATATTAACATTTATAAATTATTTATTATTATAAATAACGGCTTAATTTTAAAAAAAATTATAAAAAGCTTAAAACGAAAGATATAATTTAAAGTTATTTTTATAAAGATTAAAAAGAACTTTTCGTACGGAATTTTTAAGTTTACGTTCTTTAACAAAATTACCTAAGGGCACTTTATTAATGCTAAATAAATGTTAAAAAAAAAATATACGTTTATAGGAAAACTGGATAAGTACAAGGTACGTATTTACGTAAAAGGATTTATATAACGAAAAGGAATTAATTATAACGAAATAACAGTAAGTACCGTAAAAGCAATATATTAAAGGATCTTAATAGCGTTAACCGCCTTTTTAAAGTAATATATATTCCAAATAGATTTTATTATTATATACTTAAACGGTAAATTAAAAGAAAATATTTATATGAAATAATTTCCTATATTAAAAAAATATTTTAATACGTATTTAAAGGATAAGGAAATATATAGGTTTTTCTTAAAGAAGGTTATTAAATTAATAAACTTATTATACGGTTTAAAGCAAGCCGGAGTTGTTTAATAGAAAAAAGTGAGAAAAATATTTGCAAAATAAGGTTTCTATCCGTTAATTTCGGACAATACGATATATTATAATTTTAAAATAGGAAACGTTATTGCTTTATACGTAAATAACTTCCTGCTTTTCGGCTTTAATAGGCAGTATCTTAAGGATATCGCCAAGAAAATTGCTAAAAACGTTTTAATTAAGGACTTAAATAACGTAAATTAGTATTTAGGTATATAAATTATCCGTTTTTTATTAATAGAAAATATTAAGTTAAATTAATAACAGTATATTAAAAAGTTATTAAAATTAATTAGCTTAAACGAGATAAAAAAGGAGTTTATATTATTCGTTAAAGATTATTTAAAGTACGTTATAAAACATAATAGCGTAACTGGTAAAAAAAAAACGTTTAAAAATATGAACCTGGTAAAAAAATTTAATTTTTTAAGTTATATTAATAGATTAAATATAACGTTTATAACGTTAACTTAAGCAAGGTTTATAAGTAACCCGTTATCTAAATATTAAAAATATATTAAGAAATTGTTAAAATACTTAAACGGTATATTAAATATATTTTTTCGGTACCGGAAGTTACGAGAAAATTATTTATATTATAAGTATAATAACTTAAAGTTATTCGGAATAGTAAATATAAGCTTTATAAATAATTATAAGTTAATAAAATTTATAATAAACTATATGTTTTTTATGGTTAAAACGTTTATTTTATAAATTTTAAAGTTATAAGGTATTATTATTAAATATATTACGGAAATAAAATACGTAAAAGCAGGAATAATAGTTATAAAGGTAACTGGGATTAGAAATTTTTTAATAAAACTGGGGCTTATATTTAAAAGTTTTATTCTTATTTTAAAAAATAATATAAATACGTTTAAATAGGTAAAAAAGATATAAATAATATAAAAAAAACGTTATATTCGAATTAAATATTATTACGTACGTTAAAAAATCCAAAAAGGAAATATTAAGTTTTAATACGTAAAAAATAAAGATAATTTTACCGACGGATTTATAAAATTATTTAATAAGGCAGATTTTAAACGGTTTATAATTAATTTAGAACTTAAAAAAATATAAAAAAAGTTAAAAAATATTTAAGATTTAATTAAAGTAATTGGTAAAAAAATGGTTCTGCTGGATTTTTTTTATATGGGAAAAAGGGCGTTTCTTTATTAAAACCTGTTTTTCGTTATTAAAAGTAATAACCGTTATATTTTTTTTACGATTACCCGAAAATATCCGTTTATTTGTTAATTTTAAGGTTTTAACCTTTTATAAAATTACTTATTTATACGTATTTATAACCTTTTACGTTAATTTTTACCTAAAGGCGTTAATATTTTATATATGGCTTATAATTAATTAATATTTTTTAATTAACCGGAAAGAAATTTTTATTTAATAACTTTTTATAAAGAGGGATTTAAAAAGTAATAATTTTAATTATTTATTGGTATTGCCGTTAAAAAATAAAACCGATTTTTAAAGTTATAAAACTTTTAACGTAATAAGTTGGTATATATAAAGCGTTTTCCTATATTAATGCCTAGCCTGGTTCGAAACGTTTTGGAAAAAATGGGCCCCGTATTCCGGGACGGTTAGGAAAAAACGGTAAAGCGAAAAGACCGGCCTTTTGGTATAACGGTTAATTGTATAACCTTATTTTAAACGAGAATGATGGAGATAAGGGTTTAAATCTTATATAGATTAAAGATTTTGATAACTTTTTGATGGATTTTCCTAAAGTTTTAAATTTGATTTTGGAAATTACGTAAATAAGGTTATTTAACGCAAAAGGGCGTGTTGGCAATTGGTGTTTTTAGGTACCTGCGGCTGATGCGTCTAGGTTGCAGATATTACCTAAGATAGCCTTTGTTCAGAAACTATCCTTTGTACAGTTAAACGTATATATAAGGGCAATTGCCCCTAGATTTTTTCAGTTTTTGCTAGAATAACCATGCGTACTTTGCCAGATTCCTGCATTTGATTACTGTAACTGCTGACAAAATTTTAAATAAGTTTATTTTTAAAAACGAAAAAAGAAAAAATAAATTAAAATTATAACGTAAAAAGACTTTTTATTAAAACGTTTAATAAGTTAATATCAAGTAATTTATAATTAAATTCGTATTAATTAAGTACTTTTTACTTAAAGTTAAATATAAATAGAAATTTTTAATATAAATAAAAATATACTTCTTACTATTATATAAAAACGAAAAAAATAACATAATTAACGTTTAATTATCTTAATATCTTTTTTTTCTTAAAGAAATTATAACCGTACAACCTTTTTAAATAAACTAATAAATTATATTACCTTAGTTATTAGGCTTTATTTAAACATAACCTTTTCGTAGATAAATTCGTCCGATATTAAAAAATTAGTATAATTTTATCCGCTTATGCGTATTATTTTAAAACAACTTTAAACTGACTAATCCTGCTCTTATCGACCACGATTTTTAACGGAATTTTAAACGTTTCTTATAATCCGGAATAGCCGGATGAATTATTATTCGTAAATTTCTATATAAATTTAAAAGTTTAACTATAATATTTTTAAACCGGGTATTATTATTTTTTAACTTTAACAATAATTTTTCTCTATGTTAAATATTTCTACATATAAATTTACGTAAAACTAAATTATTTCTACTATTACGAATTATATCGTACTCGAAAATTAAAAATCAAATTCGATATTTTTCGAAAAAGTTATTAATATTAATAAAAATATAGTTAAATTGTATTTACTCGATTATTTTATTTAAATCGAATAACGTAAAAAAATCGTTTACGTTAATTAAAAATATACCATATTAAGATTTTATATTTAGACTTAATAAGTATATTTTAATTATCTTAATTAATAAAAATTTAAAGAAATAATTAATCTAGAAATTTTACCCTTTTTTCTAGTTAATATCTAATATTTTAATTATCAAACTAATAAAGGGTTATTAAGTAACTATTTTATAAGAATTTAAAGCTTATAGTAAAAAGCTTAACATCTTTTAAGTTATTATTTACTTAATAAGAAATTTGTCTTATCGAATTAATTAAAAATTATAAGGTTTATTATAGTCGAAACTTATTAATATTACGTAAATAAGGCGTTTAATAGATAATAATCGAGAAATTACGTATATATAAATGGCTAATAATTAATTATAATATAATTCTTTTCGGAACAAAAACTTATAAATTTTTTAATCGTAAAAATTAGTAATTATTATCTTATTTAACTATATTAAGCATAATATCTATCGTACTAATTATTAATATAATTATTTCGTATCTTTAGTTTAGCCTAAATAATACGAGTTAAACCTAGTCGACTATATATAATAATTTATATAAATAAATACGAAATTATAGATTTTTAAAGTAAAATAATATTATATAAAATATTCATAAACGATAATATATAAATATTTATAAAAGAAATTAGTATAAATTTATTAGAATATTAAAAAAGATAATAATAAAAATGAAAAAGATAAGAGACAAGTAATATATAACGTACTATATAAGTAAGTTGCTTATATAAACGAAATACACATTTTTTAACATTTTATAATAACGACATTAAATGAAATTAATTAAATTCTTTATTTCTAATCGCCTTTATAAGGTTTTTATCACAATTATTCTTAACTTTTATTTATTATAAATATTTATTATTACTTTTTTAAGTATAAAAATCTGGATTTTCTTTATAATAAACCTTTATCTATTTTAAAAACGCGTATTATAATAGTTAAATAGTTATTAAAAACATAATTCGCTTCGTAAATATAACCGTTTTCCTTGCGAAAAGAAAAACGATTTCGAATAAAAATATTAAATAACTCTTTATTAAAAAAAACCGATTTAGTTATTTTTACTAGCAGGCTACCCTAGTAATTATTACTGTTTTTTAAAAATAACGTTTTTATTAAATTATTTTAATAATATTTTTAACACATTTCGTTAAGAAAAATAATAAAAAAACGATTAATAAAAATATAATTAAGATTTTATACTTAAAAGAAAATACGATTAAAATTAAATATTATCGAGTATTATAATAATTTTAAACGTATTATAAAACCGGAAATAAATCTTTTTTCCTAATATAAATTACGTAAAATATTATGAAACCTTTGATATATAAGGAATAAATGCATTTTAATATAGAAAAATAAAATGCGTTAAAAATTTAAATTCGATAACAGAATTAAAATAAATTTAAAATATATGAAATATAATATTATTGGTAATTTTATAGGAATTTCGAATTTAATGAAAAAAAATAATTTTTCAAACTATGAAAAATAAAATAGGGCTTACAATATTTAGTAGAAGTTTTAATATATTATCGAAATATATAATTTATTTTAAACTTAATTTATTCGTTATTTAATCGTCAACGTAAATAATAATTTTCCAGTTAGGTAAAGATAGGTTATCGGCGAAATAGTAGAGAAAAAAAAATTTATAATAATAATAGAAAGAAATAATAAGTAAAAACAAAACTTAGATTTAAAACTTAATAATTTCTATTGTTATAAAATCTTTTTAATTTTTTATTAAACTTATTTAAATCTTTTACTGTTTTTAATATTAATTACAACTCTATTAACTATTATAAAAACTCTAATTAAAAAAGTTTATCGAAATTATAAATATCATTCTTTATAATACTAGATATTATAACTATAACTCGAATAAATTTTAATTATTTACGAAATGCTGTTAAATTTTCATGTATAAATTTTTTTAATTATTATTGGATTTAAAGGTAAGTTAAGTTCTTTTTATTATTTAATAAAGTTAAACGCTTACTTAACTTAAATATATATCGTAATACGTTAAATGAATAATAAATTTACTATATTCTTAATATATTAAAATCGTATAAAAAACGTTTATATATTTAAATTAGGAAATTATATAATAATTAACTCTCTTATTAGCCGACGTTAATTTTCGTAAATTAAAGATACTATTAACTGGGTAAGTTTCACCGTTATATTAGTTTCTTAAAATAAATTAGGAAATAGTATATATTATATAAAAACGAGTTTAGTTAAAATAAAAGTTATCATTTAATCAAAATAAATAAATTTATGTTTACTTTTATTATAAGCCGTTTTATATTATTAATGTTAAATAGTAAAGGATTTAAATTACGTAATTAAAATAATATAAAAAATTAATATTTGCTTATCTACGTAATTTACTTATAGAATACATTATATATTTTATCATAAATATAGTTGTATACTTTACAAAATATATAAAGATTAATATAGTTATTAAAAGTTAGTTAATTTTAAATTTAAATGTTTTATATAAAAATAATTAATATCCGTTTTATTTTTAATAAATAATTTCGTTATTTTAATATAAATATTAACGAAATTACGGTTTATTTAAGATTATATAGCTTTATTTTAAAAGAAGACTATTTACGTTTTTAAAATATTATAATATATATTTATTATAACGTGCTATATATATGAGTAAGAAACATATATAAGAGACTTTTTTAGCTATTTTAACTATCTATCTTTAATCGTTTATTTCTTAATATTAACGTTATAAAACGCCTTATAAAAAAAGCAAAAATAAACTTAATTATTTAAGCTAAAAAACGAAACCCGAAAGTTAATTATAAAAAGCTTAATTCTGTTTATACAATTCTATATTTTACTTTAATATACCGTTTTAGCGGTAAATGCGCCCAAGCCGATATTATTTTTCTTTTGCAGAAATTAACGCCGATTAAAAAAAAATCGATTATTAACTGAATTTTTAACTTAAATACGCGAACGTTTCCTATTTGGTTTTAGTATATTAAAAATATAGCTAATATACTGTTAACTTAACGCATTACGGAATGCGTCGGAATTGACTAAGTATCGAATTTTATTAAGCGGTAAAAAAAAAAAATTAAATGCGTTTAAATTAAAAAATTAATTATTAACGGATTTTATTCGAAAATTTAGAAATATTTCGTAAATAATTTAAACTTATTCGGGTTATAATTGCAAAGTACGGTATTGTAAAAAAGGATATTTATAACTTCGACGAGACTGGATTTTTAATAAAGCTTTTTATAATAACGGGCATAGTAATTATTAACACCGAAAAACGTAAAAAGCCTAAATAAACTTAATAAAGAAATAAAAAATGGATTATAATTATTTAAATTATTAATTTTTAAAATTAAGTTATATTATTATTTATTATTATAATAGGGAAAAATTATTTTAAATCCTGATACCGTAATAATTTATTATTAGCAACCGATTAGAAAATCGTATTAACTAATAATAATTAAATAATAAATAAATTAAGTTTAAAATAAATCCAGCATTTTAATAAATATATTTAAATACGTACGAAAGGTTCGAAACGTTTTTTTATCTTTAACGGTTACGAAAATTATTATTCGATAAAATTCGAAATATATTACACCAGTTATAACATTATTACATTTTATATACTTGTGTATTTTTTATATCGATTTTAACCTTTTAATATTTTTTTTTATTTTGAAATGTATTTATTTGCGCTATATTAAAAACCTAATGCGACGTTATTATACGTATATTGTCAAAAAAAAAAAAATTTTCGCCAGCTTTTACAACGCGTTTTAAGTTGCTATAATGTCCGATAATATGAAATTTGGATTCGCAAAAACTGGCTTTATTTTATTCGATCCTAATAACGTCCTTTCCGAGCTCGAAATTCCTTTAGTTGTATTTATACCAATTATTTCCCTGTTAACTTCCGCCGGTTGTATTTTCCCGTTTGCGAAAACCTTTAAAAATATTCGTAAAATAACAAAATAAGAACATTATTTATAAAGGAAAATTAAAAACTATTAAAGTAACTCGCTAATAAGGATACTTAAGTCAGTTAATCTTATAACAAAAAATTATATATTACTATTACATAAACCCGCTTTTTTCCGGGAAAAAAACGCTTAATTACACGAAACGAACTATATCTTAAAAAAACATTACAGAATTTAAAATAAACGTTTTTTAAAAAAAAGGAACATTTATTATGTAAAAAAAATAAGCTTTTTTAGCTTAAAAAAAGTGGTAAAAAAATACAGCTAACAGCAGCTAAGGGGGGTCGTCGTGAAAAAATTAAGACGAAAAAACGGAAATATAGCGTTTACGGCAAGCCCGGATATAATACGCGTACTTGTAAAGAAATTATAGATATATTTAGCCAAGAAAAATCCAATTAATTTAAATTAATACGATATGTTGTTATTAAGTTATTTAAATTTATTATTACGGAGTGCCAAAAAGCGGCTCGCTTATATGTCTCTCGCTTATATATGTAGTACGTTATCGTTAATGAAATTTATATTAAAAATAATTATATTTTTAGTTAATATAATACTGATATTCGTTTAGTTTTAATAATTTAATAAAATTTTAAAAGTTATTAAATGCTTAATAATATCTAAGTTAAAATATAAATTTATAAAATACTCGAAAATATATAAAAATAAAAAATTAGAATAGAATAAAATTATAAAATCTTTATCGAAAAGTAAATATATATAAATATAAATTAATATAATATAATTAAAGGTTTTTTATTTCCTTTTATTAGTATAAATTTTATAACCGGCCGAAGGGTTTTTATAGTTATAAACGGTTAATTCCATCTTACTTTATATAGCTAAATATTTATTATTAGTAGGCATATATGTTACATTGAACTAGCAGGATTAACAGGACATTTATATACAAATAATCACGTTTTTGTTACTGCTAAATGAACCCACGCGCTTAATTTCGTAACACGATAATTCCCGTCTCTGTCATGACAGCCACTCGAAGCCGAGAAAGAAAGAAATGTGGAAACCCTTTGCCAAACTACGGCGTGGTAGTCAACCCTAAAGAATCTGTGTGGGTAGGATGTTGTACGCATTTGTTGCACTCCAGAGTGAAAGGCGGCGGAGGTCTCCAGTCCTTGAGTCGCAACAACCAACAATGCAAAAGTTTGCGGCCAGGGAAGACAAAGTAGATGACCCGGACGAGAGAACGCGTCAAGAACGTCCATTGAGTACCTCCTCTTGGCCATCCTCCTTCCGATGTAGCAACTCAGTGTCATCTGCCAGTTTAAGCGTTTGAAAGTCGGCAATTTTGGAAGGATACCATATATAGAAAATCCCCATACATAGGAGCATCAATGTTCCATCGAAAGTATAGAGCGTTCATTCGTTCTTGAGCAGATATGCGTCAGAGCCCATGACATATTCGACAATACGGAAGACACAACGCGCCAAATAAGCGCCGAGGTTGTGTATAGCATTGTCATCATGGCCTTCCAAGAAACTTGGTGCTGGTCTGATTCAGCGGTTGCCGCCCCGGTCGCACCGAAGGTGGCCGATACATTAGTATGCTCCTCATAGCGAATTTGGAAAACGATCGCTACTGCGACAAAAACCCCAAAGAAGATGATTTGAAGTACGAGACCGGCGACTACAATGTTTTCGCCCAGTTCTGGGTTACCGGTGCCGGCGGCCATGAGACCGGCGCCGCTAGCCTGGGTCAAGAATGCCAATGCGTCGCCTACCACAAAAACGGTCGTCAGCCAACGAACGCGCACGATGGCGCATGACTCGGCAGTGGGTCCTAGACCACGAATGATGCGGCCAAGGGTCATATATATCGAGGCCGCGAAGAGAGACGGCGGTACCAGGAGGAGGATCGACTGTATAATTTAGGGTCCTAGCTGATTCGTGGCGTCGTGGGCTGCAATGCGCCCTATAAACCCCACCGTCTCGACTATTAAGGACCATTCGTGTTAGCTCGCTGACTGGGAGCTGCTTTTCCAAGTCCACCGGAAAGGTCACTTACGATAGCCGCCAACAACGAATGGCGTACAAAACCACATCCTGTAGCGCATCATCTTCCAACTGTGCGCCATGGACACTACAAGGAAGAGGACGGAAAATATACTTAACGCGATCAAGGACGATACGTAGCTCCATAGATAATAATCTCCTTTGTAAGGAAGGGGCTCTGCCCTGAGCGTTAAGAGAACGGCTTGGGCATCCATCCTGACGGGCTTGATATCGTTGATATTAGACCACAAGCAGTGTAAACGGTGATTCAAGATATAACGGGAGGATTCCGTCAAAGTCCCTGGCTTCGCGTGGCTTTTAACACGATTTGGGTATCCGCATGCGCAGGTAACTGCTTTATATCACCGAACTCATTATAGGGAGATCCCGTCCTTCAGGCGGGGCCTGTTGTTGAGGCGCTGTATTTCGGTTCTTGGCCTTATCGAGGCTAAGGCTGTGATCGACAACTTCTGTCAGATAGCAAGGGGTGCTAAACGCACCCCATATCCAGAAAGGCTCCTTCTGATCGGAAGATACTGTCGTTTCGAATCAGAGTGTCGGGGCCCCACTTAGCTTTTGAATTACATACCTTTTTTTCAACCTAACGTTCAACTTCGAATATGCGCTTTAAAGCGATATACATAATAACCGGAAGGCTCTTAATTGACAGCTATATATCATTATGTAGCCCTCGTCGAGGGCTATATTTTGATACCGGATATACCTTTATAACTGCTATATTCGAAAAGAAACAAATTTTTAAATAAGGTTTTTCCATTTAAGCTATATATATTCTTAAATAACTTAACTAATATAATAGTTATAAAGGTACATCCGGTATGGTTATGTAGCTTTCGACGAGGGCTACATAACGATATATGGCTGCAAATTAGAAACCTTCTGGTTGTTAAGATATATTGCTTTAAAGCCCGAAATATCCAAAACTGATAACTTGGACAACTTCGAAGTTGCTTGTTGTACGTAATAGCAATTAAAAACGCCCTTACCAAAAACGGCTTAATACGGCGTTAGCTGAAAAAACCACCCCACACTAAACCTTTTTAATAAAAATTCCCCGCCGTTAGCTTAATAATCTTAACCCCTTATTAAGCTTTTTTTGGTAAAGGCGTTTCTAATTACTATTACGTACAATAAACAACTTCGAAGTTGTCCAAGTTATCAGTTTTGGATATTTCGGGCTTTAAAGCAATATATTTTAACAACCAGAAGGTTTCTAATTTGCAGCCATATATCGTTATGTAGCCCTCGTCGAAAGCTACATAACCATACCGGATGTACCTTTATAACTATTATATTAGTTAAGTTATTTAAGAATATATATAGCTTAAATGGAAAAACCTTATTTAAAAATTTGTTTTTTTTTCGAATATAGCAGTTATAAAGGTATATCCGGTATTAAAATTTAACCCTCGACGAGGGCTATATAATAATATATAGCTGTTAATTGGGAGCTTTTTGGTTATTGTGTATATCGCTTTAAAGCGCATATTCGAAGTTGAACGTTGGGTTGAAAAAAAGGTATGTAATTTAAAAGCTAAGTGGGGCCCCGATATTCTGATTCGAAATGACAGTATATGTTCCGTTACTAGGTTACATAAAAGCTGTACGCGTACGAGAAACATACGCAGATTAGCTTAATATAACAATATAATTAATGTTCTTTATATTTGACAATTAAAAATCTTATTCGTTTAATTTACGTTATTATTAATTAATTAACCGTTATTAAAATAATATAAGTTATGTATTAGAAACAATAATTCGTATATTTTATTAATTATAATAGTAATGGTATTATTAACGTTTTCCGTTATTTATAAAAGATTTAAAAATTAAAGCGTTTTTAAAAAGAATTCTAATATAAGCGTACGCGCTTAGTATTTAGCGTTATATCGATTTTAATTAGGATATTTTATCGCCTATCGAATTTATAAAACCCGATAAACATTTTTAAGATAATTACCGAAAATAAATAAATTTATATTTAGGATTTGATAACGTACATTTACGAAAATTAAAAATATAAAAACTTTTATAAAAAAATTAATAATTTTACGAAATAGGTTTTAGAATCGGGATTTCCAGTAATGAAAAAAAAGAATTTTTTCCCAGGAAAAAACTTATAGAAATAGGAGGTTAATTTAATTAAATCCGGCAAAATGTACGATAATAAACTTTTAATTAATACGTAACTAGAATATTGCAAAAAATTAAAGTAAGTTTTGAAATTAACGAAAAAGTTAAATAAATAAATTATAAAATAGTAAAAGGTTATAACCTAGAAATAATAATATGATATCCTAAAGACGAAAATATTAATCGTATAGGTTAATAACTTATATATAATATTAACTCCTATTATTAGGATATAAATAAGGATTTTTTAAACACAAGGAACCTTTAGATTAAAAATAATATAATTAGTTATTAAAAAATAACGGTTAATTTTCTAAATTATTAAATTACAACCTAATTATTATTTATATTACGAAATATTAAGGTAATATTCCCGGCGTTTTATAAAGTTTTTATAAACATTTTTAATAAGGATAACTTTAATTAAGAAAAAATTAAAGATATTAACTTTTAATTACGGGAAAAGATTTTAAGATATAAATCGAAACAAGGCAGTTATAAAGGTTTATATTCGGACCGAAATATTAATAAACGAAAACGCAAAGAGTTAAATATTTAAGGTATACGTTATAAAACTTATTTAAGCCCTTATTATATATTATCTTAATGTTATTATATATTCCTTAATAAGGCCTTAATTATTTTCCGTTTTAATAATAAAATATAAAAATTAGTTTATTAGCGAATTGATTTTAATTAATCTTTAAAGAAAAAAAATAATTGTTTATCGAAAGGTATGGAAAGGATAATTACCTATGAAATCGATTAATTTTTAAAGGGAGTAAGATAAATTCTTATATACTTTTTAATTATTAATTAGAATAATACCATAAACGTTTTACCTTATCCTTTAGAGCATTTATCTATTTTGAATTTAGGATTTACGATATATCTTATTAATTTTATTAGCAGATTTTTAAATTATAGGATAATAATTTAAGGCGATAAAATGTATACGAAAAACAGCTTCATCCCGATTAAAGGATATCGAAAAATAAATATATTACTTTAAAACTTTAAGGGTTTAAAAACGTTGCGTTTATATAACGTAACCTATTATAAGAACTTTATATATAACTTAATATCTTTCCGGCAGCTCCGAAAAAAAGGATATTAATAAGATAACTAACGAATTAATAACTTTATTCGAAATAAATATAATTAGGTAATTATTACGTTAATAAATAAGTTCGATTAATTTATTATCGAAAATATTAACGTAACGGTTATTTACGTAATTTTTGTAATTTATAAATAACGAGATTATTATAAACCGGTAACGTACCATACCACCTCGCGAACCAAACCACCTTATAAGCCGTTTTTATTAATATATTCATTATTCAACTTTTGTCAGTAATTACTTAATACCAATAATATGGAACGTTTTATAAAAAAATTTAAAATAAATCTAGTTATCCAGGTAAAAAAACGAAACCTAAAACTTAGTTTAAAAAGTTTTATTCTTTTTATAAAATCCCCGAATTTACTTTAAAAGTCCGATATTACGGTTAACGCTCCCGAACCGATATTTTATTTAATTTGCAAAAATTAACGCCGACCGAAAAAAAATCTATTACCCAATAAATCCTTAATTTAAATACGTAAACGTTTTTTATCCGGCTTTAACATATTAAAGATATAACGAATTTATTCGGGTTATTATCGCAAAATACGGTATTATAAAAAAAGATATTTATAATTTCGATAAAACTAAATTTTTAATAAAGCTTTTTATAATAACGGGTATAATAATTACTAATACCCAAAAATGTAAAAAATTTAAATAAACTTAATAAAAAATAAAAAATAAATTATAATTATTTAAATTATTAATTCTAAAAATTAAGTTATACCGTTATTTATTATTATAACGGGAAAAAATTATTTAAAATTTTAATTCCGTAATAATTTATTACTAATAATTTATTAAAAAATCGTATTAAATAATAATAATTAAATAACGAACGAATTAAGTTTAAAATAAATTTAATACGTCGATTAATATATTCGAATATATACGAAAAAATTAAACCGTTTTTTTATTTTTAACGATTATAAAAATTATTATTCAATAAAATTCGAAAAATATTACGTTAACTACGATATTATTACATTTTACATACCCGCATATTTTTCGCATAAATTCCAATTTTTTAACGTATTTTATTTTTTTTACTTTAAAATGCGTTTATTCGTTATATATCAAAACTTAATATAACGTTATTATACCTATATCGCTAAAGAGAATTTCCTTACCGGTTTTTATAACGTATTTAAAATTACTATAATATTTAATAATATTAAATCCGGATGTACAAAAGCTAAACTTATTTTATCTAATTTTAATTACGTTTTTTCCGAATTCGAAATTTCGTTAATTATATTTACGCCAACCGTTTCCCCGTTAACCTTTACCGGTTTTATTCGTTCTTTATCTACGAAAACTTTTAAAAATATTAAGAAAACAATAAAATAAAAACGTTACTTACAAAAAAGAATTAAAAATTACCAGGGTAACTTACCGACAAAAATCGTTAAATCGGTAAATCTTTTAATAAAAAATAACTTGTTACTTTTATACGAAATTACCTTTTTTCGAAAAAAAATTACTTAATTATACGAAACGAATTATATCTTAAGTAAACGTTAAAAAAACCAAAAATGAACGTTTCCAAAAAAAGGGATATTTACTATATAAAAAAGACAAACTTTTCTAATCGAAAAAAAGGGGGTGGTAGAAAAATATAGCTAATAACGGTTAAAGGTAGTTATTATAAAAGGGTTACAACAAAAAACGGAAATATAATATATATAACAAGTTTAAATATAATACGCGTATTTATAAGGAAGTTATAAATACGTTTAGCAAAAAAGAATCCGATTAATTTATGTTATTTTAATATATTATAATTAATTAATTTGAATTTTTTATTACGAGGTATCGAAAAGCGGTTTACGAAGTAGTTTAGCTTGTAAGGTGGTATAGTACGTTAACGGTATTATATAATATCTAAGATTAGGTTATATAAGGCCCGAAATAATCGTTTAATTATATTCCCATACAAAAAAAATATGTTTAAAAAGTTTTATAATAATTAAATATTTCTTCTTAAAGGAGACGTAACCGTAGAACTAAATTAAACAAATGGATAGATTATATTATCGGTTGCTAAGCTTTATTAAACCCTAACTTTTTTACAGGCGTCTTACTTTAAGGTAATTTTAGATTGCCCAGTTATACCCTTATCGATGATTATTTTTAACGGAATTCTAGACGGTTTTCGTAATCCGGAACAACCGGATAAATTATCATTCGTAATTTTCCTTACATCGAGTTAAAAGTTAAACTTCGACGTTTTTAAACCCGTTATTATTATCCTTTAATTTTGTTAGCAATTTTTTTATAAGCCGGATATTTTTTAGCCTAAATTTACGCAAAAATCGATTATTTCCGCCGTTTTAAATTAAATCGTATCCGAAAATTAAAATAAAATCCGATTTTTCTAAAAAAGGTTATTAATATTAATAAAGGTATCGATATATTTTATTCGGCCGATTATTTTATTTAGGTCGGGTAATTTAATTAAAACCGTCTCCGTTAACATTCCGGAGGTACGAAGTATTAACACTTTATATTCGGATTTAGCCGGCATATTTTAATTATCTTAATTAATAGGGGTTTAAGAAGCCCTGAGACTAATTAAGGTTAAAGAAGGTAGTTATCGTAAGACTAGCGAAAGGTCGTAAAGCCATCTTATACAGACTTAAGGTTTACCGCAAAAAGCTTAACATTTTCTAAGTTATTAAGATTTCCCTTGCTAAACCAGCTAGAGGGCATAAGGTTTATTAAGGTCGAAGCTTATCGGCATTGCGTAATAGTTGGCTTCGGGATAAGATTTTTCGCAACCGAAATATAATTTATCGTTACCGTAAAAACTATTAATAATTACCGTATTCAAAAATATTAAGTAAAGTATTTATCATATTAATTATTAGTATAATTATTTCGTATCTTTAGTTTAACCTGGATAATACGGCTTAAACCTAACAACCTTGCAATAATTAAATATTAGGTATATAGTAAGGCGAAAGCTAAGAAGTAAATATGTCGAGAGCCGAAGGAGAAAGTTTTCCGATTAGGACAAAAAATTGTTATCGATTTTATAGATTTCGAAAAAAACTCGGAAAGATATAAATACGTTATGGTCGTTACCGATAAGTACTTAGATTTTATCTGAGATATATACCTTAAAAACCGAAAGCAAAATATATTAATTAATACGTTTTAATATTTTTAAGGAATCTTAAAAAATTAGGATAAGGTTTTTTTATAGGTGATTAAATGCGATAACGAAATTTTAAAAAATTATTTACTTAGAGATATATTATAATCGCCTTTTTTTAGTATTAGATTTAAGCCTTTAATATCGTATACCCAGGTTTAAAACGGGGGTATAAATTATTTAAGGGGTATAATTAAGAAAAGAACGATTGTACAACGAAATAAAGTTAAATTACTTTTATTTCTAATTATATATATTTTTAAAACAGTAATATATTTATATAACTATACCCTTAAATACGTATTTATTTAGTAAAGCTTATATAAACTTTATTATATTTACTTAACGTATAAAAACGGTATTATAATATTTAATCGGAAGTTTTAATAAGTTGATTTACGAATGTACGGTTATATAGTTTACGTTATGATAATTATTATTATAAAAAGGCCGGAGATTTTAAAAGTTAAATGTTAAAGTATAAATTAATTTTTTTATTAGTTACCGATTTATAAATATTTACGAAATTTGAACCTCGTTAATTAATAAGGTTATTATTATTCGAAACGAATAGTTTAACGAAAAGGTTATTTTTTTAGGTAGTATTAAAAATTTAAAAGATAATTTTTTCTATATTACAGAAAACGAATTACAGAATTTATTACGATAGGTAAAGTTATTTAATTATGCCTAAAATTACTTATATATATATATATTTAAAAAAACGAAAATTTAAGTAAGATAATTTGGTTACCGGTTAAATAAAAGAGATAGTTTTAAAGTAATATAAGCGTTAAAGATATACGAGATAAGGAAAAATAAACCTGTTTATATAAAATTAATTACTTTTATATAACCGTTATATTCGAATTATTTCCGTTTTTTAGATTATTACCGTTCTTAATATTTATTTTAATAATTATTATAATTAATGCGCTAATTACAAAAATAAAAGTAATTTTAAGTTTTTGTTAAGTTGTTTAATTTAGTATAACGGTAGAAGATAAGGGTATTTTACGGGTTGTAAACGTAGGTTTTCCGTATGTTCCGTATTAAAGTAATGTTATTCGAGATGATTATAGGGTATAGGAAGCCGTTTTTAATATAAAATAGTTAATTTATTTTATAGGTATAATTAATAACCGGCTGGTAAATTGCGGAAATTTAGGGAAGTTAATTATCCGAAGTATGCGTTATTTTAATCGAAAAGGTTTTGAAACCTTATTATATAAGAAAATATTTAGGTTATTAAACCGGGTATATAAGCGTGATTTATTATGACCGCTGTAAGGTTATAAAAAGTTAAGTATATATTTGTTAAAAGAGATGTTTCGTAAAGCCGAAAGGGCTTATTTATAAAGTTATAAGAAAATAAGACTTTAGGAAATAGTTAATTAATTTTTTATTAAGGGGATATAGGTTTTAAAGTGTATATATATATTTATAAGTTTAATAAATATAATTAGCTGTAAAAATATAAGATACGTTTTATCGTATAAGGTATTTAATAATTTAAAGCCGTTTATAATAAGATATATGTATTTATTTTAATTAGAAGTTATTTAAAGCTTTAATCGTTATAATAATTAGGTTCGATTTAAAGTTTAAGTAATATAATATTATTAACGTTTTCGTTAACGTTAATTTATTTTACGAAATATATATAAAGACGCCTTTAAAATATCCTTAACCTAAAAAGATTTTCTTAATTAGGAAGGCTTTATATAACTTACGGAAGTTACCGTTATTATGGTAAAAAGATTTTACCGGAACGTTTAAAACTTTAGGATTTAGCCCCGTTCCTTATAAATTTTATTATTTTATTTATTAAGGAGTATTTATTTATTTTTTATAAATAATATTTTAAAAAAATATCGTAAGGAAAATTAAGACCTTATTAATTAATTAATTTAGCAAATTCGGAAACGGTATACCCTTATAAGGGATGAGGATTTATAATAGTTTTTCGATATCGAAATAATTAAAAATAGATTTAATAGGATAATCTAGTTATCTTAATCCGAGTTTAATAATAAACTAGTTAATTTAATTCCTAAAAAAGTTTAAATAATTTCTTAAATACGTTAATAACAAGCGTTAAGTTATTGTCGAATTTTAATTTAGTTTATTTAAGTTTTATTAATAAATATTTAAAAAAAGAAATCGGTTTTATTTTATACGTAGTAGTTAATAGGTAACCCGATATATCTTTTACCGTATTCCGATTTGCCCGTTTTAATCTGAATTTTAATAACGTATATTATAAAGTTATTAATCGAATTATATTATGTTTAATCCGGATTAAAGCGTTAACGTTATAGTTCGGAAGCGAAAATTCGTTAAATATTTAAAGTAACGTTTTTTTTACGGATAATACGATTAATTAAAAGAGTTTTTAAGTTTACGTTATAAAGTTATTTAAAGAAATAATAAGATAACGGGCGAATAAGTAAGATATAATAATTATTTTTATAACCGAAATGGAATTGTTATTTTTTACGTAAGTTGCAAAAAAGCCTTTATTTAGCTTTTAATTAATTAAAAAGCTGGGAATTATTTTAAGTATTAAATCGTTAAATATATAGTACGATAATTAATAGATAATATAACTTATTAACATTAACGTTGTTTTATTATAAATAAAGCTGCGATACGTAAATATATATAATTACTAATTACGAGAAGCTATAAAAAGAGATTTAATTAAAATAGAGTATACGTTTATAAACGATATATTAATTAATAGATTAATTAAAGCTTTGTTACGTATATTATTTAGGTATTTTAAAGAGCAATTAGGATTAATAGATATTACGGAAGTTTTCTAGCAGCGGAGGAATACTTTGCGAATGATTTTAAAGGAGGAATTGGTTAATTAAGAGGATTTAATTGCTAAAGGAGAGATTAAATGGAAAACTGTAATTTTAAAAAGTGATAATATGTAACGATTAATGTTATAAATGTTTTAAGGCGTTAAGGGGGTAGATTAGTTAATAAAAGGTATTAAACGTATCTTATATTTAAAAAAGCTCCTTTTAATCGGAAGATATATGTTCCGTTATTAGGTTATATAATTGCTGTACGCGTACGAGAAATATACGTAAATTAACCTAATATAACAATATAACTGATATCCCTTATATCTGATAACTTCTTAATGGCCTAATGGCCTATTAACTATGTATATTTCAGTACATATAATAAAACTGGGGATTGATAATATATTATTCGTATTAATACTAGGGCCTAAACCCGAAGAAGTCACCGCCTTCTTAGCTAACGTTATTTATATATATAAGTAATAATATTACGATTTCTTTAGCTGGCTTTAAAGCCCTTCTTTGCAGCTTTTTTAATTGTTTTACGATAACTTCGTAACGATAATTTCGTAACGATAATTTTATAACGTTAATCCTTTAAAAAAGAGATGGGTTCCTTTTAATTAAATATTTCTGCCGTTTAAGGGGGAAATGGCGAAAATTCTGCGTTTGTATTTAAAAATTCCTGTTTCGTTCGTAATAATATATGTAGAAAGATTATCGTTAGGAATATATTATCGCTGTCGTTTTTTTTACACGAATTATAGTTTAATCTATTACCTAAATAATTTAGTTACGGTTAAAAGAAACGTTTTACGAAAAAATTTAAGAAGGTTAAGGATTTATAAATAGCTTTATATAAAAGTAACTTTTTAAAAAAGCCAAAAAAGAGAATACGTTTACGAAATTCGGGTTTTCGAATATAACAAAACGTTAAATTTACCGAAATTTTTATAACCTTTTTTTTTTTAAATATAACAAAAAATTGATTTATAATTAAACGCTTTACCGTTTTAAAGCTTATATACGAAATTTTGTTATTAAAATAAAGTTGCGTATTAACGATTAGTTATAAAAGAGGGATACGATAAAGGTAAAGTATATAAAAGAACGGAAATAATAAATATAATATTTAATAATAATTTTAATCGAAACGAGCGGTAATAAAAAGATTAAAGAAAATATGATTTTTTGTTTAAAAAGAAATAAAAGACGATTTTAAAAAAGGATTTTAGCGTAACGTAGCTTTATAAAGAACTTTTGTTAATAAGGATTTATATCGCACCGTTTTTATTAAGGAAATTGTTTTAGGAAAGTTTATTAAGGAAGCCGATAATAAATTCGATTTATATAATAAAGGTGACGTTAATGATAAGAGTATAATTTTGAGGGAAGATAATAATAAAGTTATAAAAAAGCTGAAATTTTTTAAAATTAACACGTAAATTAGTAAATTCGATTTTAATATTAACGTAAAGTTATTAGGCGATACAGGAATAAATTTATAATTTACGGTATTTTTATTATAAATAACGATAATAATATGATTTCTAGCTAAACGGTAAAAACTTTAGAAAAAGAAGTTAAATAAAAATAAGGTTATCGTAATAGGTTTTTACGGCTTTTAAGGTTTTAGCCGGATATAAGGCTTTAAAAATGTAAAAAAGGCAGTAAGTTATTTCGTTAATAATTTTACGGATAATATTAAGGCTTTTAATGTTTTAATAGTTTGTACGGTATTTAGAAAAGAAATAAATTTTATAATTTTTAATAGTTTAAAATTAAAGAAATAAAAGGGGACTTATTTAAAGATATTAATCGATGAGATTTAATAATAATAGCCGAGATAATTATATAAATTTGTATATATGGAAAGGTTAGGATAATAAAGGCTAGTTGTTTTAAAAAAAATTATAGAAATCGAAAAAGTTGAAAAAATCGTTAAAGAAATTAGTGTTTTATAGGTTTTAAAATCGTAGTAATAATTTTATTTATATTTGCGTTCGAAATTAATTTTTCCTTTTGCGATAAATTGTAATTAAAAATATATATTATAATTACTTTTAAAAAGCGAATTAATTAATGTCAAAATTATTCTATATTTTTTATTACGTTATTAAGCTTGATCGTTTAAAAAGTTTAGTGTTAAATTTTATTATATATTGAAAAAAAGGGGTTTTAAGGGGTTGAACTAAGGGGATTATAACGGCTTATTAAGTTAAAAATATTTAAATAAAAGTTTTATAAATAAAAAGTTATTTTATAACGGTTTTCGAAATACCTGATTTTTTTAAAATCTATATATAAATTAACGGTTTTTTTATACTTAAAAATCTTTTATTAAAATTGTTATATATAGTTATTATTTTTAATTTAATGTTTAATTACTTTTAATTCCTTTCTTTTCCTAACGTTTACGTTTTTTATTAAATTAAGATTTTTTTTTAATTTAACTATTAATTATCGTTAGAAATTATCGTTATATACTGCTAATAACTCCGTTATTACTTTAAGGTTATTCGTTACTATATATTATAAAATAACTTTCTATTTAATTTTAAAACAGCTTGTTAATACCGTTTTTCGAAGATATCTTTTTAATTTTCGTAAATTTTCGTTTTTTTATTTATTTATTTTTTTACTGTTTTTTAATAAAGTTATATAAAATATATAGAATATATACGAATCGGATTTATAATATTAAACTATATTTAAACGCGGAATAACGTATAATTTCAAAGTTTTTTTTTAATATATCGATTATTTATTTTACGATAATTTTAATTTTCGAATAATGTAAATTATACCATTCTTTTATGGTTTGCGGTTTTTTCTAATTTAATTCCTATTTTTAAAAATATATATAAAACCTTAAATACTAATTAATACGTAATTAAAAGTTTCATTATACTTTATAATTACGAATATATTTTATAAAATAAAGTTTTTACGATTTTGTTATTTATTTTATTTATTTTATTTATTTTATTTATTTTATTTATTTTATTTATTTTATTTATTTTATTTATTTTATTTATTTTATTTATTTTATTTATTTTATTTAATAAAAACGTAAAAATAAATATTATTAATTATTCCGATATACGCGTTAAATTATTTTAATTTAAAATTTAATTTAATTAAAAATATAACATATTCTATATTCGGTTATTATACGAAAATACGAAAAACAGTTATTATATATTTAAAAAAGTTAACGTACGATAAAATAAATAATATTTTACAAAATAAAAAACTGATTTACTATATTTTTTTACGTTTTATTAAAGGTTATAATATATAAAAATATTATAAATTTTTAAATAACGGAAATATAATGAATATGGTTAAATTTAATATAATCTCGAAATTATTATTACAATACAAAAATTATGGTTTTATTATACGGAAAAAAAAATTTAAATTTTCGATTTAACTTATTTAAAATTATTTCCGTAATTTTCGTAAAGCTTTAAAACCTTCCGGATTATAAACTTTTTTTTTCATTATAAATAAATATCGCCGATCCTTTTTTTTTCGCAATATACGTAAGGCCCGTATAATAACGAAAATAATCGTTATATATTAAATACGTTTTCAAATCGGAAATTCTTTTATATTTTAAGGTTTATAATAATAAAAATAATTTCGAATTACTAGATATATTTTTTTATAGCTTTATAATACGAAAATCATGTTTTTTAAACGATTATTATTAATAATTATTTAAGAAACGCTATTTTCGTTAATTTTTATTACTAATTTAAGCTATTTTAAGGATTCCGATAATTCCGGGCGAAAAAATATATTATTTTAAATATAAAAAACTTATTTACGATAACCATTACGAAAATTATACCTAAAATAAGTTAGATTCGGTATTTAACGTCTTAGCTAAGTTTTTTCTACCAAAAGGTGGTGGTTAATAGGCTATTAGGCCATTAATTTGTGCCCCTAACAGCATTGTCGATCATAGCCTAAGCCTTAAACCATTAATCCATGTATGAGATTAGGTGCGATAAACAATCTCCGGAACGACCTCTAGAGTAAGGGCCAGTTCGTAAACTTTCAGCAACACCTACTTGTAAGGATTCAGAATCAATTTCAGCAAACCGTTCGGGTCGTTCAAAACCAGCTATTTCCACATATTTTCGCTAAAAATATCTGGTTTTTCTTGGCAGGTCCGGATTAATAATATTTATTAATTTTTTTAAATTTCCCTTATTTTAAATTCAGTTACTTTTAAACGTTAAAAACTTTATTCTAACTTTAAACCGTTTTTTTTGCTATATATCTTAGTAATACCATAAATAAAAATTTTCGTAACCGTTACTTTACGATTTTATAATTATTTTTACGGTTTTATAATAACTATTAATAATTATAACTATAATACGGAAAAAACGCCGTTATTAACGGAAACAGTTCGTTATTATTACAGTTTCCTTTATAATTTTTAATTACCGTAATTAATACCGTATTTAAATATATATAAATAACTTAACGGGCCTTAATTATATATTCGCAATATTATATTTAACGGATAATCGTTTTCGAAAAATTATAAAGATAAAAAAAGATACGTATTACGCGTTACGTAACTAATTATTAGCAAATATAAGATTAAAAACGTTACGGATTTCGGTAAACGAAAAAATAATAATTTTTTTATATATCGTAATTTAAAGTTTTTTTATTCAAGTTATTTCGAATCGTTTTATAAGAAATAATAATACCGTTTATTATACGTTTTATTAAGTTTTAAATATTTTTATAATATTAATACGTATTATTATTAAATTCGTTAATAATCGTTTTTATTATAAAATCGTAAATAACGGAAAATTTTTCCTATAATTTAATAACGTATTAAAAACGTTTAATAATATTTATTTTAAAATTAAAATCGAAAATAATATTTTTAAATAAAAGGTATAAAGGAACCGTAAAGGGAAATTATTAACGAATATATTAATTATTTATAATTTTAATAAAAGGTTTATTTATATATTAATAAATTACAAAAGTTTTGTAAATAATATTAAAGTTTTTAATAATACGGTTAACCGTAATAATTTTATTATTATTAAATAAAAATATATATTCGGTAACGTTAAATATATTACTAGTAAGTAAATTTTTATTCCGTATTATAAAACGCGATATTATTTTTAAAAATAAGCGTAAATTTAGTTAAAATTATATATTCCGGAAAAGTTATATAATCTAAGGTATACGTAATTGCGGAATGTTATCGAAAAAGTTTTTAACAAATGAAAATATATTTTTAGGATTTTTAAGGAAAATTTTTTTTGTTTATATATTAATACGATAATAAAAGTATTTTACGTTATAATTAGCTTTTATAATTTCCTATTAAAATATGGCGAAATGGATTTTAACGAATTCGTAAAATTAAATAAAAAAGTTTATATTAACGATAAAAATTAAACGAATAATTTTTTATTTGCAGAAAAATAAGGCGGTATATTTTTATTTAATACAGGATATTATAATTAAATTATAAAAAAGATATGGGATTCGTAATTAAAATTTAAAAAGGATTAAAGGCGAAAGTAATTAAATAAAAACGTTATTATTATTATTATTATTATTATAAGTTAATTAAAAAAAAAGGCTTAATATTCGGATATAATAAGGTATAATTTTTTAAAAAGAAATGTAAAAAGTTATTTAGTTTATTCGTTATAATTACTTAAATGCTATTAAGTAAATTATAAGTTCGAAATACGTTAGTTTTATATAAGGATTTAACATTTTTTAAAATTTAGTTATATTAAATAATATTAATTATAATATTGTAATAAAATATGTTAATTCGGAAAAAGTTATTTTTAAAAAAAACGTTATTTTTTTATATTATTTTCCTTTAGTTATTTTTATTATTTTAATATTTTTAATACTTTTAATATACCTTTATAGCTTTATTTTCGTATTATTTTTATTATTTTTATTATTTTTATTATTTTTATTATTTTTATTATTTTTATTATTTTTATTATTTTTATTATTTTTATTATTTTTATTATTTTTA
>QJNZ01000847.1:0-39232 GCA_004155055.1 Monosporascus sp. CRB-8-3
AAAAAAAAAAAAAAACCCTAATCAACAACCCCCCAGTTAATAACATCGGTACTACTAAAAGCCTAAACGGCCACCGCCAACTCCGACTCTTAACAATCAAACCCGTCCTGCTTATCCAAAAATTACAAAACACGGTTTACAAATTTCGCACCCTAAATCTAATATTATTAACGTTATTTACGTATATAAAAAAAAATAAATTAAAAACTTAACAAAAAACTATTCCGCAGCAAACTCCTTTTCTTTTAAACAATAAGCTTCGGCAACGTAACGATTAACTATCACTACGGAAATACCGGTTCCATTACAGAAACAGTCGCAACGAACGCACTCCTTACAACGGAAAACCCCCGTCATTATCTAATAATTAAACCCTTTAAAAAAGTTAAAAAAAATACGGCATCGCTTCAAAACCTTCGAAATTAATTAAATTAACCAAAACATAACGTTACTTTATTTTACGTAAACAACCCTTAATAACACGACCCAACATAATAAACTTAAAAACTTACAAAAAAAAAATCCTTAAAAACAAAAATCCTAGAAAAAAAAAATCGTATTACAACCTAACAAAAAGGAAACCTCGGAAACGGTCCTAATAAACCGAAACAAAACTCAAGTAAATTAAATCACGTAATTAAATTACCAGCTTATAATAAATAAGCTAATAAATTAAATCACTAACTTACAGTAAATAAACTAATAAATTAAATTACCAACTCATAATAAATAAACTAATAAATTAAGAAAAATATATATACTTATTAATCCTATAATTCAGATAACACCAGCTTGTAATATAACTTAGTTACCTAAAACACCCTTAATATTACCAAACGTAACTAAATTATCTTCGTTACTTAAACTCCCGCAATACAACTACCAACATAAACCGTACGACTTGGTTTAATAGTTGGTTAATTAGCCTAGCCGTTACAAAGGGCGACCGTTGGAAAAATTTCTACATTATTTACAGTTACGGATTAGTCAAAAAGTTTAAAGAGTCACTTAAGGTAGGCGATAATATAGCCCACGTACGGCCTAGGATTATGGTATATCTGGCTTTTAAATTCACTAGATCTTTGTTAGTAAGATTCGCTCGAAGACCTCCATAGTTTAAAGTTCCCTCTGCCTACTGCTACTGCTGCTGCTGCGAAAGGAACTTCTTTCGGACTATCCATGCCCCTTTCGATTGCCATCCGGCCAGATCTCTAAGATGCTACCTGTTATATGCCTAATTTTTTTTTTTTTTTTTTTTTTTTAATTCGACAAAAAAAAAGTGAACTGCCTCGAGAATATCGTCTGACCTTCGGTTCACTGGTTATGGGTGTTAACTATGTATTACACAGGTGTACCTCCGTACCGACGTTATTGGAGCCAACTTTTTCGTGCCGACTTTTGGCTTATTATCCTCCAATACTCTAATATTGTTACGGCCTGGTCCACCGTAGCAGCTCCAGTATATATGCAGCTGTAAGCACCAAGATGATCGCTACCAATGCGATCATTCCGCCAATCTTTTGCCCCTGGCGTAATGGTATGGGGTGCATGCCATAACAAATATGCCCTCCCTTATCGAAGAGAAACTTGCGATTATGCTATTTAACCAAGTTGCTATTATTTCTAACCTTTAATAGATTAAAATAACTTAGAAAGTATTAATACCTAATTATTAATGTAAATAATTAAAAACTTAAACATTTTCTCGTATTAAACATTTATATAACATTACTTATAAGCTTTTTAAGTTTATATAAGCATGGCCAGATTTTATACGGGATATAAGGGCTCGTTATAAACCTTTTAAATATTTTTAAAAAATTTTGCATAAGATTTATGCTGAATGTCGGAAACGTTTAAATATAATACGGTAAACCGTCTATATACGATTCCTAAAATGATTTAAATGGTTTAATTTTGTTCCTTGTACTTAGAATATTCGTAATATATTAATTTCTTGTACTCCTTCTCTATTTTTCGTAAATGCTGACGCTATAAGTGATCGTTTATTACGGCCGGTCAACAAATACGGGAACGTCCTTTCTTCGTACGATATCCTTCAAGCTTATAAAGTATAAACTGAACCTAGTAGCTTTTTGTTACGACCCGACCGACCCAGCCTTTAAGAACGATCGGACCTATATGGGAATAGTTACGTAAATTAAATCTTTTCCTATAATATAGATCTAATTAAATCTATATAGAACTATACGAATTTAATATATTAAATCCTTGAAAACTTCGAGATTTAATATATATTTAATCTGTAAAATAAAGGATATATACGTTCGTTATTTCCATAGTTTAAATAGTATTAGCTTATAATATAACTTAGTTACTTAAGACGCCCTTAGTATTACTAAACGTAATTAAGTTATTTTCTTTATTTAGATTTTTATAATACGATTATTAATATAAACCCGTACGTTTAGATTTAATAATTAGTTAATTAACTTAGCCGTTATACGTTACAAGCTTTTGTTTAATAATATCGTTAGATTTTAAGTAATTTCCGAACTGTTAAAATAACATTTAACATCGGAAAAATCACTACTTAACAGCTTTAGAACAGAATTAAAAAACTAGAGGCTAAGGTCTAGTAACTTAAGAATTAACTTAAAGCAATTATAAACGGCCCAAAAATTAAAGTTAAAAAATCCTAGCTTTGCGATAATAAAGGTAATATGTAAAGTTTCCTTATTTAGGTACGAGTTTATTTTAGATTTTAAAATTTCGATAAGTCTAAGGATTAGATTTTCGTTATTGCGGTATTTCTAACGGGAGACGTATTTAATTAGTTCGAACTTATTATAAGAAATTATTTAGAATACGCCGAGGACGATATGGAAAAAATTACCAAAAAAATCTTTTCCGTTTATATCAACTTTAAGGAAAAACTTAGAGCCAATTTCGACGATTCTGATAAGGAACGTATTGCTGTATAACAAATCTTATAGCTGCGTTAAAAGGGACCAGTATCTAAGTACGTAGTAAAGTTTCGAAGCCTAATAGTTAAGGTAGGATAAATAGACGAAAGGGATAATATTTTAATCGATATGTTTTATAAGGGGCTAAAAGATAATATTAAAGACGAAATTATTAAGTTCGAACGATTAATTACTTTGAATAAGTATATTACCGAGACCGTAAAAATCGGTAATCGACAATTCGAACGACGATAAGAAAAGAAAGGTTAATATACTCCGCGATTCGGGTTTAATAAGGCTAATTAAAATCGAAAACGCGATACGCCCTCGACCTTTTACGGGACGTAACCCGGCCTTATAAAGATCGGAGCGGTTTAACGAAGTAACCAGACCTTAGTTAAGTGTTATAACTGTAATAAAACGGGATATAAAGCTTTTTAATACAGAGCGGCTAGGAAACCTCGATAAAGTAACTAACTTTCTTTACCTGAAGAATAATAATAAAACGATAAAGAAAATAATAAAAAATTAATTAACATAATCCGAATATAAGATAATTACCGATTATTAAAGGAAGTCCGGTAAGGATTTAAAAAAGCTAAGGAATTATCTTAAAATGTAATTAATTAACAACTCGTACGGTTTTTGTAAAAAGGATAATACCAAAAACGGGTAATACAAGAATAGTTATAGGATTACCTGGAATAGAAGGAATTATACCTAGATATACGAAGAAATTTACGATAACGACTAACCGAATAGAACCTAAAGGTATAGTTTAAATAGTACTATGGATAAGATAAAAACTTTTACCCCGGAAGTAAAAGGAAATATACGAAAATTTACGTTATTTATTGTAAAAAACCCCGATATTAGTTTTATCCGGAATAGAAGGAAATAATTTATTAACGTATTACCCTCGTTTTAACGTAATAAGCTTGCGAACGGAATGGACGAGGGTTATTATATCGAAAATTTATTTCCCTTGGAGCCGATTACCGTATTTAGATCTTGGCACGTCCCAAATAAGAAGGTTTTGGCAACACCTGCCGGAACACTACCGCCACCTGGCTTACCCCCGGAGGAGGGTGGGGGGAGGGCGGGGAAGCACCCCAGCCTAGAACGTACGGCTAACACTGTTAAAACGAGGGCATATTGTGCTTGCCGCGGCAACGCGGTAGCCTTACGTACTTGGATATATTAAGAAAAATTCGACTTTAAAAAATAAAAAGGAATTAATAAAAACGATTAATAATAGTACCGATACTTACGAGCATTCGCAAAAGAAAATAAGATCGATTAATAAATAATATTATAAAACTGGCTATCCGGAGAATTATGTTTATAAAAGGATCCCCTTTGTTACTTTGGATAATATAATTACTAGACAGAAAAAAAGTTAATTTAGAGAACTATGGAAAAACATTGTTAACGGGCCATTACCGATTTAAGCATCCAGTTAGTATATATTACGGACCTAGAAAATAAAGAAGTAATTAAGAAAGAAATAAAGCGGTTTGCGAGTGAAAATTAGTAAGAGACGGACTTAAAGGAAAACGCATATTAAAACGTTATTTATAAGATATAGGACTAAATCCTAGAATAAGTAAGATATATACGATAACAAAAAATTAAAATACTTTACTTAAAAATTATACTACAACGATAAGGCTATTAATTATAATAATAATAAAAAACGAATAAGCAAATTATGAAACGAATTACAGAATTCGAAGATAGCTTAAAAACCTAAAGCCACTTATAAAAAAGCCCCAGGATAACGGAAAATATAAAGTGGGGCTATTATATCTTAAAAGGGCTTTAAACGCTATTACAGTACGAATATAAATTAAGAAAAACTGGTACGCTATAATAGTAAACTACAGGGCAACGATTACGAATTATATCAGTTCGGAAGTAATAAACCAGTTAAAGCTACTATAAAAAGAAAAAAATCACCTTTATAAAGTCGAAAATGCCGAAAGTCAGAAATTCGCCTACGACAACGGATAAGTTAAACGCGAAATTAATTATTTTAAAACTTTTATTAAAAAAAAGAAACAAATTATTAACTTTGATATTATTTTATTAACAAAATACAACATAATCCTTAAAAACCTATAATTACGTTAATATAATCCTTTAATCGATTAAGAAATTAATTAAGTAAACTTCCGTTTATTTTTTAATACTAAATAAAATATAAACGATACGAGATCTTAATATTCGATTAATAAAGCCGACGAATATAAGTATAAGAATACGATAAAAACCTTATTACTTAAAAAAAAAATATTTAAAATAAAAGATATAATAAAAATATATAACGCAATATCGTAAATCTTAAAATACGATTTTAATAAATAAATAACGACCTATAAACATAGCCCGAAAAGCTACCAAAATAAATAATTAAAATATTACCATAATATTACAATTACGAATAACTTTTTTAAAAAAAGCTCAAAACGAAATTATTAAAATATAATAAATAAGATTATAAAATAATGCTTAAAAATAATAAAATAATTACCTTTTATCTTATTTATAACTTAAATAAAATAAAGTTACGTATATTTCGCAACTACCTAGAAAATAAGCTAAAAAAAGGTTATATATAACGTTTTAAATTATTAACCGGTTACTTAATATTTTTCGTACTTAAAAAGAACGGGAAATTATAACTTATTATCGATTACCGACAACTTAACGACATTACGGTTAAAAATAAAACTTTACTACCTTTAATTACCGAAATAAAGGATCGCCTTTACGGAGCTAAATAATTTACGTTTTTAAACTTACGAAACGGGTATAATCAAATCCAGATTAAATTAGGTGACGAATAGAAAATAACTTTTAAAACTAAATACAAACTATTTAAGTACTTCGTTATGCCTTTCGGACTTACGAATATACCAGCAATCTTTTAACGAATAATTAACTATATACTCCGAAAGTATCTTGATATCTTCGTAATATATTACCTCGACGACATACTCATTTACTTTAAAACTAAGGAAAAACATACGGCATATATTTAAAATATCCTTCGAACGTTACAGGACGTTAATTTTTTGGTTAACGCCGAAAAAAGCACTTTTCATACGCAAAAAGTGGAATTCCTAAAACATATCATTACCTTAAAATATATCAAAATAAACCCTAAAAAACTCGCTGTAGTTAAAGATTAACAAAGACCTACTAATATCACGGAAATACAAGTATTTTTGGAATTCGCCAATTACTATCGACGATTCATACGACACTTCAGCAAAATCGTAACACCTTTAATAGAGCTTACCAGAAAAAACAAACGGTTCGTATAAGCTCCAGCTATAAAAAAGGCTTTTTAACAGCTTAAGGATACCTTTACCAGCGAACCCGTCCTAATAATGTACAACCCGAAAAAACTAATAAAACTGGAAACCGACGTTTTAAACTTCGCAGTAAAAGCAGTAATTTACTAACGAAACGATTAAGGAAATTTACACCTTATTGCCGTCTACTCGTATAAGTTACAGGATACAGAACTTAATTACCCGATTTACAACAAAAAATTCCTTGCTATCGTTAAAGTATTTAAGGAATTTAAACATTATCTTAAAGGAAACCTATACCAAGTAAAAGTATATACGAATTATAAAAATATTTTTTATTTCGTAACTACCAAAAAGTTAATTAAATGCTAATTATATTATGTAAAATATCTTTCGGAATTTAATTATATCATTATCCATTATAAAAGATTAGAAAATAACAAGGCAAACGTAATTAGTAAAAAACCTAATTTAAAAAACTTTAAAATTAAAATATAACAAATTATTTTCGACTAAATACTAAAGAGATACTTACGATAACGACATATTAATACTATTAAAATATCCGTACCAAATATATATTAAGAAATATAACGATATTACGATAATTTACTTAATAACCAAAAAACAAATAAAATCCGAATTTCAGAAAAATATTAAAAAAACCTTATATAAAATATATACGAACATTAATTATACGGATACCTAAGGATTTACAAAACTTTAAAACTATTACAACGAATATATTATTTTCTTAAAATAAAATTAATAATATAAAAAATTATATAATAATATAATATTTACGTTAAAGTAAAAACAAAACGATATAAACCATACGAAAAACTATAATTATTATTAATTATTAAGTAATTATAAGATTTTATTATATTTAACTTTATTACGAAACTTCTTTTATTAAAAAACTTAATTACGGATATATATTACGATAATATCTTTGTAATTATCGATTAACTTATAAACTTTTCCTATTTTTACTATATAATAAAAATACAGATACCGAATAAATAACGTATATTTTCTTTCGACATATTTTTAACATATACGGATTACTATTAAAAATTATTTTAAATAAAAACATAATATTTATTTTAAAATTTTGGTAAAACTTAATAATATAAATCGGCTTAAATTATAAATTATTAAACGCTTTTATATTACAAACGGATAAATAAATAAAAAAAATTAATTAAACGTTAAAAACGTATTTACGATATTATATTAATTACGAATAAAATAATTAAATTAAAAAATTACTTATTATATAATTAGCCTATTCTCTCTAGAGGAGACGTGACCGTGGAACTAAATTAAACAAATAGATAAATTATGCTATCGGTTGCTAAGCTTTATCAAACCCTAACTTTCTTACAGATTGCCTAGTTATGCCCCTATCGACGACTATTTTTAACGGAATTCTAGACGGTTTTCGCAATCCGGAACAGCCGGATAAATTATCGTTCGTAATTTTCCTTATATCGATTTAAGAGTTAAATTTCGACGTTTTTAAGCCCGTTATCATTATTTTCCAGTTTTATTAATAATTTTTCTATAAGTTAGATATTTTTTAATATAAGTTTACGTAAAAATCGATTATTTCCGCCGTTTTAAATTAAATCGTATCCGAAAATTAAAAGCAAAACCCGATTTTTTTCGGAAAAGTTGTTAATATTAACAAAAATATCGATATTTTTTATTCGGCCGATTATTTTATTTAAGTCGGGTAATTTAATTAAAACCGTTTCCGTCGAGATTCCGGAAATACGGAATATTAGGACTTTATATTCGGATTTAGCCGGCATATTTTAATTATTTTAATTAATAAGGGTTTAAAAAGCCTTAAAATTAATCGAAATTAAAAAAGTCGTAAAACTGGCAAAGGGTTATAAAGTAACTATTTTATACGGACTTAAAATTTACCGCGAAAAGTTTAATATTTCCTAAATTATAAAAATTTCCCTTATTAAATTAACCAAAGAGTATAAGGTTTATTAAAGTCGAAGTTTATCGGTATTACGTAATAATCGGCTTCGGGATAAGGCTTTTTGCGACCGAGGTATAATTTATCGTTACCGTAAAAACTATTAATAATTACCGTATTCGAAAATATTGGGTAAAGTATTTATCGTATTAATTATTAGTATAATTATTTCGTATCTTTGGCTTAGCCTAGATAATACGGCTTGAACCTAACGACCTTGCATATAATTAGCTTATAATATTAGTTATTATAATAATATTAAAACGATTTTAATAATTGTTAACTTTAATTTTATTTTAAAAATTTTCCGAAAAATACGTAAAAAAAATTAATTAACATTAAAATAATTTTTATATTAAAACAACTTAAATAACTATATTAGAAAATAAAAATAAAATTCGAATTCGTACGTAATTAAATAAGTAAATATTATAATTAGAAAAGGTTAAAAGAATTAATTTTCTCGGAAAAAGAAATAATTTACTTAATTACAAAAAATATTAAACTTAAACGCCTAAATCAAAAAACTCGACTTTAAATATATCGGCCTATATAAAATTTTTAAGAAAATCTCGGAACATAATTACTAATTTAAATTACCATCGAAAATTAAACTTTATTTAATCTTTTATATTTCCTTATTAAAGTTAACAGCAGATATTATTAAAGTACGTACAGCATAAGATGATATAAAGGCAGAAAAAGAAGGATAGATATATAAAATGGAGAAAATCCTCGATATGCGAAAAGAAAGAGGATTTACCAAGTACTTAATTAAGTGGAAGGATTGCCCAGATTCCGAAAACACCTAGGAGCCCTCTAAAAACCTTATTAACGCCCAACGCCTGCTAAAGAACTTTCACCAACAACGTCGAGGTCACCAGGGTTGAAGGCGCCCTAATCTATGTCACCTAGAGACAACTAATCGGTACTAGTAATTCCAGACCAATCAAGTACCTCTATACTCGTTGCGACCGGAGCAGCGGCTCCTAAATCTTCTTGCTCTTTCAACTCGTCCATGGATTAAAGCCCACGAGCAACAATTTTAACCCCTTAAGCATAAAGAAATTTCTTTTGACGCCTTAGTCGGAGGAGACGACCGATAGCTTCGTCAATATCGCGCTGTTTGCGTACCAGGTCTTCTTTCATCTCCTATTAAAACCGCAACAAGGTCTCTTCCGTAACAGCCTCCTTACGGTCAAGGCGGTCCTTCTCTTCCCGATACGATGTAAAGAATCGATAGGAACACCCGACCCGTCATAACGACGACGGTATTTGATACATTCGCTACAACGACGAATCTCCTTAATCATTTGGTACTTAGTGCCCTTTTCGAAACAAGGCGTATACGGCATAACGTCAAAACCAAACTTAATAATATAAGTAGCCAGAGATTTAAGGCTCTTTTTTTAATTGAGACGTTTGCGAGGTTTACGGTTAGCTATACAACCTGCTATAATAAAGTATTAATAACTTACCAGAAAGAAAAATTTTTAAGGGCAAAGATCCAAAAAAAAAAAAGGGAGATCGTATTACGGCCCGACCGACCCAACCTCCAAAAACGATCGGACCTATATGGAATGGTTACGTAAATTAGATCTCTTCCCATAATATAAATCTAATTAAATCCATACAGAACCATACGAATCCAACATATTAAATCCTCGAAAACTTCGAGATTTAATACGCATTTAATCTGTAAAATAAAAAATATATACGTTCGTTATTTTTATAATTTAAATAGCAATAGCTTATAATATAACTTAGTTACTTAAAACGTCCTTAATATTACCAAACGTAATTAAGTTACCTTTTTTACTTAGATTCTTACAATACGACTGCTAATATAAACCCGTACGTTTAGGTTTAATAGTTGGTTAATTAGCCTAGCCGTTACATTTTTGCAAATCGAATCGTGGCGTAAAAAAACAAGATACCTTAATAAAAGCGTAGCCTGGAGATAGTTGCAATGCTTGGTCCTTTTATCGCTTTTTACTTAGCTTTTACTATCTGGCGACGTTTCGCCTTACAAAATTGCCTTTGCTTCATTTATTCTGACGACCGTAATGTGATATTATAAATACTTTGAACATAGCTCCGGAAGTAGTCCAAATGTTAGAACTTAAGGTCTCTGTATTTAAAATGCTTATATCGAATTTTTTCGCCGTACTGTTTAGTTTATTTGCGTCCGATTAGATAATGGTTATCGAAATAGTTGTTTATAATAATAGGACGACAGTACGTAAATACCCGTTTTTTAAAAAAGAATCGTTTATTATTAATATAATCGAAATACTACGCGGTTTGTATAAGGAGAGGGAATCGGTTAGGGCTGGATATAGGTTCGGTTTCCGCCTCGGGTAGCTTAGATTTGACGGGTAGGTAGATCTTAGCCTTTTATTAAATACGGTTGCGCTTAACCGTTTTTTTTTTTATCGTAAAAAGCTATTATAAGATTAATAACTTTAATTTTTCGTTAGAAAATTTCGTTTTTAATTAAGTCGTTGGGCTGGTAGTAAATAATTTCCGTTAATTTAACGTATTTTAAAATAATAATATTAATAATAAGTTCCGTATATTTTTTTTCCCCCGTATTTATTTTTTAATATTTTAGATAAAACGGTTATAGAAATAATATTCGCGGTATTTTTTAACGACTTACCTTTTATATTACGTACGCTTTATACAGATTTTATTAATAAGTTTCCGGATTTTTTTTTTGTTTATAGCTTTCGATTCGGTACTTATTTTATTTAAGTTATTTACGTTATTTTTCAAGTTCGATAATCTCCGGATCCGGTGGAAAGTTTGCCTATATTTTTTCGGGTATTATATCCGAAATAATTCGATGGTCGTACGTAAGGTTTATGTATGCAAATAATCGAAATAATTAACTTTCCTTTTTTTCCTTTAGGAAAACGTTTTAAAGGTTAAAATTAGCGATCTTATTTAAGTAGGCGTAGTGAAATGTTATAAATTAAGGGTTATAACGTATTATTTAGTTATGTATAAAGTTTAATGCGTTTTTTAAAAGCGAAATCCGGTTAATATAATTCCTAAATCCGTATAAGTATTAGTTATTCTTATTATTTTATTCTAGGTAAGAGGAAAGTACGAAACGTATTATTGGTAATATTCGTGGCGTTTTTTTTAGTAAACTTAGGCGTTTATTTTTTTTCGTATCCTGAATCGAGATTTTGTTAATTAATATCGTTTTTAAGTTTAGAATATAATATGGCCTTAGCTTTAAAAAGCGACGCCTTACGATATCGACGGAAAACCGGGGTTTTTAATTTAAATACCTTTTATCGAAACGGAATATATTGTTTGAATTGCGGCGGTTTCGATCTGAATATAATAAACGTGTTTGTTAAGCTCGGCGTATTAAATGCGTTGTTATGTAGGGCGAGGGCGAGGATCGTGGAAACGGTATAGAAAAAGAGCTTCCTAGTAAGAGTGAAGTAAAAGATGGTACTAAATACTGTTAGTTTAAATAATGTCTGGTTACTCGGTACTACAGATGAATTGCAGCGAGAACGTACGGCTTAGGTTTGTTATCAGCCCCCTTGTGATAAATAAACTTGATAGTTATTGTAACGGCTAGGCTAGTTAACCAACTATTAAACCAAGTCGTACGGTTTATATTGGCAGTCGTATCGTAAGATTCTAAGCAATGGGATAACTTAGTTACGTCTGGTAATACTAAGGGTGTCTTGGATAACCAAGTTGTATTGCAAACTGGTGCTATCTAACTATGGAAATAACAAGCATATATATCCTTTTACGGCTTACTAACTCACTCTTCGTAATCCAGCGATCCGGCTTACTGGCTTACCTTCCGTGATCCAGTGATCCGGCTCACTGGCTCACTTTCCGTGATCCAGTGATCCAGTTACGTGACCTGACCCACCCCGACCGTTCCTTAAGGCCAGGCTAGCTGGTTCGTAACAGTTATGGCCGGTATATACCGTCCGGTGACGGGGTGCTGTACGATTATTATCTGAATGTTTTCGTAATAAAAGGCCTTAGGACGTCCGCGTCCCATAGTTTTTTAAGAAAGATAGCTTTGAAGCGGTTTAAAATCTTTATTTAACGGCGGCGCCTAGTTTTCGTTATCGTCCGACGAAAAAACCTGGATAATTTTACGACCGAAAAGCTTTTTGATAAAATTATTTTTTAGCTTTTTCCGCTCGTTATCTATAAATTCCGTAAATTACGTTTTGGTATAATACAAAATTTAATAATAATTGGTTTACTGGATACGGTACTGTTTACCGGGGAATATATTTATATTATATATAATATTAAACTTTAAAATAATCCGTAGATTATTTACGTTAAATATTAATTTATTATTAATATTTAGCAGCCGGTAACCGAAACGAGAAATTAAAATGTATTTATAATATTAATTACGTATTAAAAAAATTTATAATTTGAATTAAATAATTAATTAATTATACCGACGTATTAAAATAAATAAATTTTTTACGTACTTTATATATTTTTTAACGTTATTCCGGTTTATATACCGGCCGTTAACGGTTATATATAATTATTAAAATTAATAAATATATTTCTTACCGTTACTTTAAGATTTAATTTTATAATATTCGTAAATATATAGTAAAAAATCTTAAGTTATTTCGCGTTTAAAATTTTTAATCGATACCTTTTAATCGCCAACTTACATATCGGCGTAATACCTGTACGAATAGGGTTAAAGATATAAGGAATTTATAAGGGGGGTAAGGGGGGGTTTAAAAGGTAACTTTGCGTACCGTTTTTATTTATTAAAGATGCCGCTAATATTAATTTCGGTTTTCTCGGAATATTCCGGCTTAATAAAGCGGATATTACTTAATTACGCCCGGTAAGTAATATGCTGTTTAACCGAAAACGTCGGTTTTTATTTCGCGGCTCGGTTTTGCGTTTTTCGGGTAGTAAAGCGTTAAAGAAAGGTTACGTAGTTTTCGTATAGATTATTTACGCTTGTAGGTAAGGGCGCGAATATCGGGTTGGCGGTTATTCGATTAAGGGGGCGGAAATAGGTTAGCGATTATCGACGGCAAGGAATAAAAGAACCGATTGTTTTAAGCGATGTGAATAAGGGGGAGGCCAAAAAAAGGTACGGAAACTATTACCGTTATATATAAAGCAAAGCAGCCATGGCAGCTTGTATTTGCCAACTTCGGGCGGTAAGGGATAAATTTATTATGGATAATAAAGGAAATAGGAATAGGACGAAGTATACTGAAGTTAAGCGTTTCGCTGGTGCAAGGAATCGAAACTGGATCCTAGGTGCAAAATAATCCTATACGTAAGGGATCTGGCTAAGTATATAATACCTGTTTTCGATTTTTTGTTATGGTTTTTCCCGCGCTGCTGGTACCTTTTAAAATGGCAACGTTTTCCGCCCGATTTAGCGGCGTTAGCAGCGCTTTCTCTGTTTATAGCGTAATATAAGTATGATAACGTCGTATTAGGTTTTTGATATATAATAAATAAGCGCGTTTTAAAATAGAAAAATAAGATGTATTAAAAAGTTAAAGCGAATATAAAGAATACGTAAGTATGTAAAACGTAATAATATCGTAATTAGCGTGATATCTTTCGAATTTTTCGTACGCATCCGAATATATTTATTAAAATGTTAAATTTATTTTAAATTTAATTTATTTATCGTTTAATTATTAATACTTAATATGATTTTTTAATTAGCTGCTAATAATAGGTTATTACGGTATTAGAATTTAAGGTAATTTTTTATTATTATAATAATAAATAGCGGTATAGTTTAATTTTAAGAATTAATAGCTTAGATAATTGTAATTTATTTTTTATTTTTTATTAAGTTTATTTAAATTTTTTACGTTTTTCGATATTAGTAATTATTATACCCGTTATTATAAAAAACCTTCTTAAAAATTAAATTTTATTAAAGTTATAAATATCCTTTTTTATAATACCGTATTTTACGATAATAACCCGAATAAGTTCGAATTATTTGCGAAATATTTTTAAAAATTTGTATAATATCCGTTTATAATTAATTTTCCGATTTAAATACGTTTAGAATTTTTTTGGCCGTTTAATAAAGTTTAACGTTTAGTTAATTTCGATACGTATTATAACGCGTTAAGTAATATATTAGCCATATTTTTAATATATTAAAGTTAGATAAGAAATGTTTACGTTTTTACGTTAAAAATTCGGTCGATAATCGAATTTCTTTTTTTCTTTTTTTTTTTTTTAGTTAACGTTAATTTTCGCGATTTAGGTATATGGTTGTTATAAAAAGATATACCGGTATATCGTTTATATAAAGTAAATTTTACGATTTTATATATAAAACTAAGTATCGTATAATTAAATTTTAAGTTTCGTTTTTTATAAGCCGGTTTATATTGTTAAAATTAAAAAATAATTAATTAAAGTTCGATAGTTAAAATATACTAAAAACCGTCCGGAGTATTTATACGTCCGGAGTACTTATATAGAACGTTATATGAATTTTGTTAATTTTTTTAAATAGAAAATAAGGTCCCGGAACGTTTTTATAGTTATGTTAGAATATGTGTAGTGGCTAAAGAAATTAGGCGTAGGGGGTCCCAGGGCAACGGAGGGGTGGGCGCGACAGACCTACTCTTTGCATGTATGTAGCCCAGTTCTAGCTACTCCTGTTAGATATAGGGGATATCAGTTATGTTATTGTATTCGGCTAACTTGCGTATGTTTCTTATACGCGTACAGCTTTTATATAGCCTAGTAACGGAATATATATTTTCCGATTAAAAGGATCCTTTCCGTATATAAGGTACGTTTAATACCCCCTGCTAGCTAACATACCCTTTTAACGCCTTGAAATATTTATGACGTTAATCGTTATATATTATTACTTCCTAAAGCTATAGTTTTCTATTTAATTTTTTTTCTGGTAATTAATTCCTTTTAATTAATTAATTCCTTCTTTAAAATCATTTATAAGGTATTTCTCCGCCGTTTAAGGGTTTTCGTAATATCTACCAGTCTTAGTTATTTTTTAAAGTGCTTAAACGGTTTGCGTAATAGGGCTTTAATTAGTTTATTAATTAACATGTTATCCGTAAGCGTATAATTTATTTTAATTAATCTCTTTTTATAGTTTTTCGTAATTAATAGTTATATATATTTACGTACCGTAATTTCGTTTATAATAAGGTAACGTTAATATTAATAAGCCGTATTATCTGCTAATTATCGCATTATATATTTAGCGGTTTAGCATTTAAAGTAACTTTTAATTTTTTAATTAATCAAAAGCTAAATAAGGTTTTTTTTATAGCTTACGTAAAAGATAATAACTCCATTTCGGTTATAAAAATAGTTATTATGTTTTATTTATTCACCCGTTATTTTATTATTTTTTTAAATAGTTTTATAATATAAGTTTAAAAGCTTTTTTAATTAATCGTATTATCCGTAAAAAAAGCGTTATTCTAAGTATTTAATAAATTTTCGTTTCCGAATTATAACGTTAACGTTTTAGTTCCGATTAGGTATAGTATAATTTAATTAGCAGTTTTGTAATATGTGTCGTTAAGGTTTAAGTTAAAACGGGCAAATTAAAATATAGCAAAGAATATATCGGGTCGTATATTAATCGTTATATAAAGGATAAAACCGGTTTTTTTTTAATATCTATTAATAAAACTTAAATAAGCTAAATTAGAATTCGGCAATAACTTAACGCTAATTATAAACGTTTTTAAAAAATTATTTAGATTTTCTTTAAAAATTAAGTTAACTAATTTATTTATAAAGTTAAATTAAAACAACTAGATTTTTTTATTAAGTTTATTTTTAATTATTTCGATACCGAAAAATTACTATAAGTTTTTACCCCTTATAAAGGTATACTATTTCCGAATTTATTAAATTAATTAATTAACGAGATTTTAATTTTCCTTACAATATATTATTACGATATCGTTTACGAAAAAAAAGATAAGTACCTTTTAACAAATAAAATAATAAGGTTTATAAAAAACGGGGCTAAATCTTAGTTTTTTAAACGTTCCGGTAAAATTTTTCTATTATAATAATAATAATTCCTTTAAATTATATAAAACTTTCTTAATTAAAAAAGTTTTATTATATTACGGATATTCTAAAAGTATTTTTATATATATTTTATAAGGTAACTAGGCGTTAACGAAAACGTTGATAATATTATATTACTTTAACTTTAAATCGAATATAACTATAATAATAATTCAAGTTCTAAATAACTTTTTAATTAAAATAAATACGTATATATTATTATAAACGTTTTTTAATTATTAATTATTTTATACAATAAAACGTACTTTGTAATTTTATAACCAATTATATTTATCGAATTTATAAACGTATATTTATATATACCCTAAGACCTATTTCTCTTTAATAAAAAATTAATTAACGATTTCCCAAAATTATATCTTTTTATAATTTTGTAAATAAACTTTTTCGGCTTTACGAAATATCTTTTTTAAAAAGTATATATTTAACTTTTTATACTTTCGCAATAATAATAATAAGTTGCATTTATATATCCAATTTCGCGATTTAAGGATTTTGTATATTTTCGTATCGAAACCTTTCTAATTAAGGTAACATATATTTTAAATAATTAACTTTTTTAAATTTTCGCAATTTATTAACTAATTATCGATCGTATTAATAAAATAAGTTATTCATTTTACATTAAACGTAACTTTTTATATTTTATAATCGTACCGATAATTATCTTTTTAATACGGAACGTACGGAAAACTTACGTTTATAACCCGTAAAATATCTTCGTTTTTTACCGTTACCCTAGGTTAAATAACGTAATAAAAACCTAAAATTACTTTTATTACTTCTATTAACGTAATAATCGTAACAATTATTAAAGTAAACGTTAATAAAAATAATAATCTAAAAGATAGAAATAATTCAAATATAATTATCGTATAAAGGTAATTAATTTTATATAAACAAATTTATTTTTTTTATTCCGTATATTTCGTATATTTATATTATTTTAAAATTATATTTCCTATTTAATCAATAATTAAATTATTCCGTTTAGGTTTTTATCTTTTTTTTATATCTGTATATTTAAATAACTTCAATTTTAATTAAATACTTTTACTTATCGTAATAACTTCTATAGCGTTTTTTTATAACGTATAAAAAATTATCCTGTAAGTTTTTAATATTACCTGAAAAAATAGCCTTTTCGTTAAATTATACGTTTCGAATAGTAATAACCTTATTAATTAACAGGTTTTAAATTTTGTAAATATTTATAAATCGGTAACCGATTAAAAAATTAATTTAGGTTTTGGGATTTAATTTTTAAAGTTTCTGTTTTTTTTTATAACGTAAGTTATATAGCCGTATATTCGCAAGTAGGTTTATTAAAGTTTTCGATTAAGTATTATAATACCGTTTTTATATATTAAGTAAATATAATAAATCTTATATAGGTTTCATTAAAAAATACGTATTTAAAAATACGGCTATATAGATATATTATTGTTTTAAAAATATATATAATTAAGAATAAAAGTAATTTAACGGTATTTCGTATCGCCGTTATTTTTTCCTTAATTATATTTTTTAAGCGTTTTATATCCCCGTTTTAAGCCTGGGTATACGGTATTAAACGTTCGAATTTAATATTAAAAGGAAGCCATTATAATATATTTTAAAGTTAATAATTTTTTAAAATTTCGTTATCGTATTCGATCATTTTTAAAAACACTTTATGCTGGTTTTTTAAGATATTTAAAAGGTATTCGAACGTTATAATTAATATATTTTATTTTCGGTTTTTAAAATAAATATCTTAAATAAAACCTAAGTACTTATTAATAACGAATATAACGTATTTATATCTTTTAAAGTTTTTTTCGAAATCGGTAAAGTTAATCATAATTCGTTATCCTAATCGGAAGGCTTTTTTCTTTAGCTTTCGGCGTATTTGTTTTTTGGCCTTTACCTTGTTACATATTTAATATTCGACTATTATAAAACCCTTTAAGCGTATTCTCTTTATATAAAACTGCAATTAAACAATCACTTCGGGCCCAGGATATTTTAATCTTAAATACCAGATCGTACCGTTACCGATTCGTAATAATCTCGCTATATATAAATTAACGTTTCGTCTATAAAATACGAAAGTTATATAAGTAATTATTACGTTAATATTTTCGATAACGAATTAATTAAATTTATTTATTAATATAACAACTATTTGATTATATTTATTTCGAATAAAATTGTTAATTTTTTAATTATCTTATTAATACCTTTTTTTTCAGAGTTACCGGAAAAATATTAAGTTATATACAAAGTTCTTATAATAGGCTACGTTATATAAACGTGATACTTTTAAGCCCTTAAAACTTTAAAATAATATATTTACTTTTTCGTATTTTCTAATCGAAATAAAATTATTTTTTGTATATATTCCGTTATTTTAAATCGTTATTTTATAGTTTAGAAATTTGTTAATAAAATTAAAGATATATATCGTAAATTTTAAATCTAAAATAGATAAATTCCTTAAAAGGTAAAATACGTTAGGATCCGTTTTACTTTTTTTAGAAATTAATTTGTTTTTTAAATAATTATTTTTTCTATAATTTTCGATAAATAATTAATTTCTTTTTTAAAAAATTAATCGGAAGTAATTCGGTTCTGAATTAATACTAAAATTATTTTACTGGGTTTAAATTTTGCTGGAATTTTATTAAAAAACGCGTAAAAATATTAAAGTAACGTATACGAAGGGTTTAAGTACGTTTTATATCGAATCTCTTATACGTCTAACTTTTAACGTTTTCGCTTATTGTTGTTATTATTTTGGCCCGTTTGGGAATTTTTACAACCGTTTCGTTTCGGCTTATGTCTTAAGGTTCTTTTTTACGGTTAAGGGTTATTCTTAGCCTTTTTTTTAATTAGGATCGTTTTAATTAAAAGGATTTACGGGTATTTCGTAAAACGTCGGAAACGTTGTTTTAATATTTTTAGATATAGGTTGTAAATAAATTATAGTTCAGTAATTTAAAAAGTTAGCCGTTATTTTTTAATAATTAATCGTGTTATTATTAATTTTAGATTTTTTTATTATTTAGAACGTAGTTGTTTAAGTTTTTATAATAGGTACTAATGTTATATATAAGTCGTTAATTTATACGATCGTCGTTTTCGTTTTTAAGATTTTATGTTATTATTTTTAGGCTATAATTTTTGTTATTTTACGATTTATTCGTTTAACTTTTTTGTTAATTTCGAGGTTTACTTTAGTTTTTTGCGATATTTTCGTTAGGTATTAATTAGGAGCTTGTTATTATATACTTTGCTAGATTTAGTTAGTTTGGCGTATTATTTTCGTAAGTTTTTTCTTAAGAGGAGATTTATTTTTTTTAATTGCTAAAAATATTAATTTTAGGATTTATTTTCTAAGGTTGTTATTACTTTTTCGAAAAATATCGTATTTGCAATTTTTGTAAATGTATGCCGTAAAGTTCTGATTATAGGTTTATTTGTTTTCGGTTATTATCTCAAGGGTATTTGTTAGGTAATTAATATGATTAATTTTTTCGTAAGTTTTTCCGGAGGATATAAATATAGTTAAGAAACCGCTTAGGGTATTAGTTTGTATTATATAACGGATTCGTTTTTTCGGATATAAGGTTATATTAGGTTTTATTAGTTTAATAGGTTACGAGAATAATTAATTAAAATCGATATAATCCTATATATTAAAAGCGTATATTCTAGCCTAAAATTCACCTTTAAAGCAATTTTAATCCTTAGGTCTGTTATAAATAACGGAGGACGTTAACGATACCGTTATTATTAAAATTAATAAAATATACGAATAATTATTACTAATATATAACTTATATCGTCTTAGTAACAGCTAATTAATTAATAATAACGCGAATTAAGCGAATAAAACTTTTAATTATTAAATATAAGGGATATCAGTTATATTATTATATTCGGCTAATTTGCGTATATTTCTCGTACGCGTATAGCTTTTGTATAGCTTAGCAACGGAACATATATCTTCCGATTAAAAGGATCCTTTTCGTATATAGGGTACGTTTAGCACCTCCTGCTAGCTAATAACTTCTACACCTTTCCTATAACCTAGATTAATTAGAAGAGCGATATCCCGAATTGCGACCCGTTTCCTAACAAGTTATAATAATATAATTATCGGTTATATTATTATATACCGGGCGCTTTAAATATATTTTATAGAGAAAAAAGCCGTATATTAAATTTTTCGGCCGTACGGGCTGTAATTATTACGTTATAATTATAAGAAAATTTCGAACTTAGTTAACTAAAACTTTTTTTATCATAATAACGTAATTAATATATGCGTTATTTTATTATAGATTTTTTAAGAGTAATTTAATATAAAAAAAGCCCGTTTAATATTTTTTTTTTGCTATACGAGTTATAATAGTTATATCGTAGTTATAAAGGCGTTCCGGTTAAAGAGTATGTACTAATCGGAAATTTTCATTTTATTTTTTAATATTTTAACTAAATTAACCCCGATATAAAAGTTATATATACTATTAAAAAGCCCTTTTAAAGCTGAATATAACCGTATTTTTATTATTATTTAATTATTTGTTGTTTTTATTTTATTTAAAAGTTTCTAATATAGATTTTGAATAATTTATATAGAAACGTATTAAACGGAGCTAAAAAAAATTTCCCACTTGCTATTAGGCCCTGTTTTTAAGGATTTTGTTATTTTTGTGGGTCTTTGTGGGTCGGTACTTAAGCTACAAAAGTCCTAGCCACAGCTGCGCCCCAGGCGCAGCCACAACCGCAAAAGCAGGGCCTGATTTTAGTGAAATAATTCATTGCTAGAGTAAATTCATTAGGTGGAGTCCGAGGTCAAGGAGAAGCCGACTCCTTCCTCTTTTCAGTTCTGCCGTTTCCGACCGCCCTCCGATTCTTCAGTACCGGGGCTCCGGAGTACCATTCATCTTCTGGATTGGTATCACGCCCTCTAGTTTACCGACCATGGTCTTGAGAAAGTGAAAGGCCCATGATCTTGTGTTCACTGGATCTGCGTACGGACGAAATGCTATAATGGCTCCAAAGAGCGAGCCGGCTATCCTGGAAGCAATTCGCGATCATGTCGGCCGAATTAGAGAGTCATTTGGGCTGCGAATTTTTTCGAAGGCTGATTATCATGCTTGTGCCTTCTTATCAGATAACTACAGCGATCGATCGATAATCATCTTCGAGAAGTCCACCTTTCAAGACTCATCGGATGCCTGTTCAATATGCTCGCTGCTTCTGGAAGTCACAAATGCCCATCTGGTTAGCCGGAATTCAGCAATGACTACTCTGACGATGATGAGCGATTACCCCCGTGATGTATTCTTTGTATCAAGTGTGGATGCGGAGAAAGACATTATTGAGCATAGTCGTTCGTTCTTTTTGTATACCCAATTCGGTTCGTAGTCATTCTCTCCTTCACAAATTGACTTTTTACTGAATTTGGTGGCATCCTATCAGATTTCTCTGTCGTTAAAGCTTTCCCATTCAGAGTCCTCTGTAACGTCGAAGATATTCCCAGTAGTACCTCGTCCTATGCGAGTTTCTTGTGGGCAAAGCGTCAGCTGGACAGCTGTGATGCTAATCACGAGTGTTTGCGCGACATTCAGGGCCCGCTGCTTCCAACAAGAGTCATCGACATATCAGAGAGCTCGGGAGGATGTGTGAGACTTCTACCTACAACAGGTCAACAAGCGCGATATATCTGTCTAAGTCATTGCTGGGGTGATATGGCTTTAAGGACAAAGACAACTAAAGGCACATTGAACGCCCACATTAAAGGCATCCGGATCGCGGACTTGCCCAAAACCTTTCAAGACGCTATAGACGTTACACGGCGTCTTGGCGTTGACTACTTGTGGATCGACTCGCTTTGCATCATACAAGACAGTGAAGAAGACTGGGAAAGCGAGGCGTCCAGAATGGCTGATATATATGAGGGCGCTTACGTAACTATCGCAGCCACTGCATCAAGAAACGGAAATGAAGGTTGTTACTGGTCCGTTAGGCCAGAAATGCAAGAAAAGGTATTTAAATACACCACACCCAACGGTGTAACGACCGAAATTCATTGCCGACCGCCCTATAACCATTTTGATCTCGACGTTGGAATTCGCCACCAGTCTGTAGACAGTGACTTTCCCCTTCTGGAGAGAGCCTGGGTGTTCCAGGAACGATTTCTCTCTCCCAGAATGCTACACTTTTGCAGCTACGAATTGGTCTTCGAGTGCCGCAGGGGTGTTCAATGCCAATGTGGCGAAGGAACGTCTGAAACTGCTTTCAAAGAAGAGTTTAGTCGGATTCTATCGAAGGGCCCCTCTCTCCATGCCTACCAGCTCAATAAAGGGTGGTGGGCAGTGATACGGCGATATACCCGGCTACGTCTTACTTATGATAAGGATCTCCTGCCAGCATTGTCTGGGATAGCTAGACGAATGGGGTCAGGCAAGCCACCGAGCGACTACGTTGGGGGAGTTTGGAGGTCTACCCTGCCATACGGTCTTCTCTGGTGCGTTAGAGAACCTAACCTTACCCCGACGACGGCTATGGACGTACCCGGCCGAGCATCTAGCCCTCGAGCACCATCGTGGTCCTGGGCGTCTGTTGTCAGTCCAATCTCTTGGCAGCTCCCTCATCCCTTGGGAAGTAAAAAGACATGCAGCGAAATAAAGCACATCTCCTGCTCAATGCAGGGCAGAGATGTATACGGACGGGTCAATGGAGGCATTCTGCGCGTGAGAGGTCCCCTTTGTTCTTCGGATTTGAGTTGGTATGGACGCGACGCAAGCTCTGGTACCCATCGGCCGGACCACTTTAATCTGTCAGGGCCGTCAGTGGTTCCACACGGGTATTTTCTTCCCGACTACCCATTCTACTTGAAAGAAAGCAGCCCGATAGCTGTAACTTGTTTTTGGCTATTACCTTCAACCCCGCTCATCCTCAGGTCAACGGGACAGGGAGGAACGTATGAGCGAATCGGCTTATACGACGACTCATTCGTTTTCAATCCATCGGACACCCCTGCCGGAACCAGATACGAGACCATCGATATCGTATAATTTCGGTGCAATATTCTTGTCAAGTCGTGTGAAATCTCAGAAAATTGCTTCTAGTTGTCTTGTTTCGTGTGCACAGCCCGGCCTATCTGGCGGTTTCCGCTCCGGAAGTCGCTGCCCGCTATGACCTTACGCCCCCGCCTTTTTCTCTACAGTTGTTGATGTTGGTTTCCAGAAGGTGGGCACCCGAACCGTTGTTGGTTCGAGCTTATTAAGCTTTATATATCGTATACCTACAGTTGAAGGCTTCACAGCCAAAGCCCCTTTTTACAGGCTCGGCCCGCTGCTGAATGAGTGTCAGGCAAGAAAAGCCAAGAGTAGCATGCTTTACGCCTAAAGCCTGGTACAATTGACAATGTACATATGCATCCTTTGAATCTCGACGACGCGCTTCTTTTCCATTTCGACCTGTCACAACTATACTCGAAGTCTTGAGCAACGTCACCAAAACCCCGACGGAGGCCCCAAGTATTGGCATCTCAGCAAGAGAACGTTGCTTAAGACAAGGGTAAAAGACGCATGGCGAGCTCCCGCGGAATAGCTAAGGCGCTTCTATGAGTTGCGGCCCCTTAGGGAATAATCCTATTCTTCCATGTTAACTAGCCCGTATAGAAAATACGCAAGCACACGAGGTTCTACCGCCGCTAAAGTAATCCTAGGAGAGGTACCTGGCTGGTCTGATTTATTGCGTGCGCAGTGACTTTGGTTTATTACCAAAGAACACCTCTTTGGTAGCGCCTCATGATCACATGGACTATACCAAGCCCATGAGGAGGGTTTGAGTAGGTTGCGACTGCATATCATTAGGACTTGCATAGGAAAAGTCTTCTAAACAGGTTCAAGTTGCAAGGTCAGGCCGGAGGAATGTAGCGTTGGTGGTGACCATTGACGAATAACTAGAGAACAACTGACTGTAACCGGCGCTCGTACTACATGAGAGTTGGCGAGCGATTTTCAGTAAGTGAGACCTTCTTTACGCGCCGCTGTCTCCTCCAATATTATGAGAGCCTATTTGTGTGGCGACAGGGGCCCTGTGGTGGCTAGAGATGACATCAATCTTTCCCGGCGTTAGTAAGCTTGAAAAGTGTCTTGATGGCTTCCCAAGATAATGCCAAGTGTGGGTGTGATTGCCGACGCGTCTGCAAGCCACGGGACAGTGAGGACTCAGCCGCTAAGTAGATTCAAGACGTCATGTCCTAAATAAGCTCATCACACACCTTTCTCTGTCACAGGTTTCGGAACGGAGTCAGCTGTAGTTGACATACTAGAATGCAATTTTTCCGTCTCGGCCATGAGTGAGCACTTTGCAGTGTGTTCGAACCCTCTGGAGTACTGGTTTTTCCCAAGGAGGACGTTCATACAGGTTCTGTTTTGCTCCATGTACCCGGGCCGTATTCTTGTTGCTGTGGTGTACCTTAGTAGGTATGCCTAGAAACCTGAACGGGATGAATAATGCTTGACGTCCTCCTTGCTACTGGACGCAGGCTAGTCTACAACACAAATTAAGGCCAATTAAGGCCACTACTCACAACACCGAAGGGCAACCCTATTCCAAATCAAAGTACCGTCTTTACACCGCCTGTATATCACGTGCAGGCACAGTAAGAGTAACCTCCATATTGGAGTTATCATGTGCAAGGCACCTTCCTACTTGTTTGGTTACTCTTATCTTAGGTCGGAGGCATCCGAATCCTCTTACGGGGTCTTGAGACCTCCATGCAGCTACTGTGCAGAATGGTGACCCGGAGTTCGTCCATAACATCGCAGCAATCCTTGCCGTAGTATGGCTTCGAAACCGTTCGAAGGAGAAATCTCCATGTTTCCTCCGTGGGTCGCATATCCTTGGCTCCCGGCCGAAGTACATCACAGACAACCCTCTTATAATGAAACATATCCATATCGAGCTTCTGAAGGCCAAGCCCGAGAGAAGGTAACACTGACTGACATACCTCCTATTTGATCCTGGTGGACAAATTTTGACGGGAGAGAGGCAATATACGTCAAGGTCTCGGCCACGCGAAAGGTATTGCTCTCTCGCAACTATTCGGAGTTCGATTACGATTCCGCAAGAAGGAACCTGGGTATCAACCTAGAAGGAGCGTCATAGACTGTCAGGAGGATGAGTATAAATATCTTGCGTGTCTCGACGGTCGACTTATGTCTCACTAGATCAAGGCACCCAGATTCGAGCTGATGGTAATAAAGCCTATTTATCTTTGCTCCCAGTCCATTGCTCCTTATACCGATTAATACTTCCTATTGAGACTGCTCTACCAACAATAGCCCTTTCAGCTATCTTTCCTTCCGGTGGCTAGAGCACAAGCTTGTCAAGGTCTTAGAGGCGGCAGTTGAGCCAGTAAAGCCAGTTGCTTTCATCAAAACGACCGAGTTACCTAGCAGCTCGGGGGAAAGCAGCCCTACCGAGCCTCAAGATGTTTGAGGAGACGGACGAATTGATTGTCTGCCCGGGTGTTTATGATGGTCTCTCGACACGCACGGCCATCGAGTTAGATTCCAATGCTATGTATTAGGTAGGTATGATGAGACCCGCGAATAGAACTGATGAGTTGCCGGTTATATTATCCTAATTCTAATACCATTAGACTGGGTGCTGGTACCACTGCCTCCCGCCTTGGTCAACCTGACTTGACCATTGCGCAACTACATGAAATGCGTGAAAACGCCGAGATGATCGCCAACCTCGATCTTTTTGGCCCGCCTCTGGTCGCGGACGTGGATACTGACCACGGAGGTGAGCAACCAGAATGCTAGCTGAAAGTCCTTTAAAATCTGAATTTGACTCGACCCATGCTACCTCTCAATCATCACTAGCTTAACGCCTCTGTTCCTAGGTCCGATCATGGCAGCCCGTACTAGTAGAACAATACATCCGCGCAGGCGTAGCGAGTCCGACTTAGAATACCGGGTGAGTGCCAATGTATTCCAACTTCCCCTGAGCTGGTTTCGGAGTCAACCCCTTTACACTAAGCTCTTCTCGGGAGAATGTCATTCCCCCAAGAACACCTATGAACGATCTTGAGGCGTCCAACCCTCTTCATCGCTGACGAATTCGTGTCACATAGGTTCTCAGTAAGCGGTGCGGCCACCTGAGCAGCAAGAAGCTAATCCCCCAAGACGAATATCTGGCCGAATACGTGCAGCACACGCCGCACGCAAGAAGTTACAATCCGGCTTCGTGCTAATATTGACGCCCTTCGAACGCTCGGATATGACGCATGCATCGCTTAGTTGCGAGCAGCTCGCAACATGGGAGCCGATGTTGGATTGCTAGAGGGTTTCGCATCGAAAGAGCAGGCAGCCCAGGCAGTGAAGGATTGTATGCCATTCCCTGAGCTATTTCGCCTTTCTTACCTTACTCCTGGGTAGCACATAAGTGATTACTAGCTTGACTCGTTTCAGTGGCACCTTGGCTGTTGCTGTTTAATTCAGTCGAGAACAGCAAAAGCCCCGTCACCACGGTCGATGAAGCGCGTCAGATGGGCTTCCGTATCATAATTTTCAGTTTTGCGACGCTGGCGCCGGCATATATTTCTATTCGCCAGACGTTGTCATTATCGGAAACCAAGGGGATCGTTGGGACTCCAGCCGATATCACATCGGTGAAGCACTTTGAGGTCTGTTATGAGACCCTGACATCACACACTGAAGCATATATGACTGAAGGAAAGGAATTTATCAGGTTAACCTGTAGAAGGTCCTAGCTAGAAAGTGAGGGTAGCGAACCCTCTTTAAATACATACAAAAACACTTACAGCTGAGAGGAAACTGTACCCGTGATGCATAAATCAACCCCCTGTAGGTTGTTGATCAAACGAATCTAAGGTTCAGCTGTTTCATCGACTTCAGCTGGATCTGACATCTGTGGGCTTAAGCATAGCATGGAGGTGGATATGATTGCTGGCGGCAGTTCGTTTGTAAGCGTGAACCTCAGAGTCCATAATGGAGATAACCTCAATTAGCTATTTGGAATCAGTTGCTATTTACTTGAGGTTGTATTTGTAGACACATGGCATGATATCATGTCCCGAATTGTGCCTTCCTCCCTTTCCTCGCGGTTTCTAACGTTCCTCCATGTAGAGTACTAACAGAAGTCCCTACTATATGTGGGCTCCATAGGAGTAAACTTTAAGCGGTACATATGTCTGTGCGGGCCTGATAGAGGCGCCGTTTCATATGAGGCCAGGACCGGTTGTCCCTAGAATCGGCTTTAGTATATAGGGGCGTCTACCAACATATATTGAAGATTACATGCGAATTTGTCTTCGCTTTTCGCCCACAATTTCTCTATGAAACAATATTCGCGTTTGAAACTTGGGGATTTCCTCAAAAGTGTCGAAACATGGCTGCCTACCTTAGAGGCGCATTTGAAGAATCTCGTCGACCTCCGGGTCTTGGCACAGCCTCATGTGGCTGTGGCCAAGGCTCTGCTAGAGACTCGAAAAACCCCACTCCGGTGTGAAACAGCTCTTCTATTCTCACAATTGACAACATCGTCGACTTCTTCCAAACGGAACCCCTCCCGTTCTACACCGTTAATCTAACCGTAAAATGCATAAATATAGGTGAGACTAAGAAGTGAACGGCAAAGGTTCCTGTTCCCTGGCGGAAGGTAACCGACCATCCATCATGGCTCAAAGCACGGCAAATTATAGCGGCGACTCCGGTACGATACCGTCCCTAGAGATTGGATCTTTTATTGCCGCCTCGCCCGATAATAGCGAGTTCATTGGCAGTTCCAGTGGCGTTTTCTTTGCTAATACCGTCTTTCGGGCTTTCGCAAAGTCCGCGCCGGACGCCAGTGCCAGTCGCTTAGATGGGGCAAATGTTCCGGACTCCAGCTCAATCCTGAGCTGCCTCGGTTCTTCCGATGGCTCACAAGAACAAGCCGTTGCCCCGATAGTACTAGATACCGAAGCCACCAATGAAGCCGTCGGGGATTCTTCAACACGGTCTTACGGAATTCAGGTGCCAGGCTTAGGAATCGCTCCTCCACCAGCCGTTGCCAAAAAGCTCTTAATGTTGTACTTTCAGCATTGGCACCCCCTTTTCCCAGTTCTTCATGGCCCCGCCTTTTTGGACGAGGTTAACAACTTCTACGAAGACGATGAGAACCCGGACCCTGACGCTACTTCAAAAGGCGGGTTGAGAAAAAAGATTTGCCGAGTAGTGACATTTCAGTGTGTCTTTAACATCGTGGCATTCACCAGCAGCGGCCAGGTTTTAGACCCCGCTTACAAGATTCAGTCACTTTCGGCCTTGATGGCTCTACTTGGTATAATATCTAGCTCTACCGATATCCCTTCCCTTCAAGCTCTACTCGTCGCGGAAATATTTCTTGTCGTTAACATGTCCTTACGGAAGGCCTCGACCATCAACGGAACAGTTACTAGAATCGTATACCATGCCGGCCTTCACCGTTGCCCGTCTCGCTACGTTGCATTATCGCAGGAGACCTCTGACATGCGCAAGCGGATTTTCTGGAGTGCCTATGTCCTCGACAGGACCATAAGCCAGCTCCTAGGTCATCCTTCCGCAATGCAGGACTCACATGTCGATGTCTGTATCCCTGGCTTGGCCGAGCTGCATAAACCGGTTCAACCCAGAAACCGCTCCAATGAGTCATCCACCGCTCTTGAAGAGCAGGTCCGGGCTCATTTACCCAATAATCACTCGGATCAAAATCAGCGGAGAGACATCAGCACTCAGTTGCGCTCGGAAATTTCATTACAGAGTCCTAGGTCCAACACATACGACATTGATGGTGCAAGCCCAAATCAGAGCGGGAAAAGTGTAAAATCCACACCTCGCGAACTTGTACTGAGCTATCTCAGTACATATTCACGACTGACTGGTGAAGTGGTCGACTTGTTTCATCAGTCGATACATAGCCGATCCATTACCCGCGAGAAGATACATAGCCTAACATGTAGGATCCAATCAGTAAGCGAACCCCGATGGCTTCACTCTAGCTCTTTCTGGTATCAAGCGGCATAAGTGCAATACCGCCGCGTTTGAAGAATTTGCTCTCGTACCCCGTAGCCAAGTCTTCCTAGACCTTCAATCAAATCAGAGCCATATTTTACTGACTTCGCGTATTGTAGTGGTGGAACGGGCTTCCGTTGGCATTCCAAGACGTCTCTGAGCACGACTCTTCTTGTGCAGAAACTTCCTATGTGGCTTTCTTTACTATGCTATACAACACTCTTATCATATTAGTCAACAGGCCTTTCCTCTCATTACCGAGTCAGAGGCCAGACTTCCAGTCTAGTCTACAAACTGCCCTCAGTGCCAGTTGCGGTATTATACAGAAGCTTAAAGCTCGGAAGGATGACCCATTTCTTGTGGCATGGCCCGGGACGCTCCCCGCGGTATGGATGTCAGGCCTAGTCATCGCATTCGCAAGTCTTCTACGGCTATATCCGCTCGCAAAGGCCACGTTGTATGTTTGCCTCCATGACGTTATTAGCAGACCTCATCGTCTACGTCAGTATAGAACGATATGATACTGATACAGGAATTATAGAGAGATCGAGCATTGCCTTAAACTACTTGATGTTATGGGTTCTAGGTGGTCTAGCGCACGGCACTGTCATCAAGCTTTGAAACGCCTTCTCGATCAGCTCTCCAGTCAGGTTTTAGGGGGTACCCTAGATCCGAACCCCGGAATACCGACAACACAATCAGCTGATATCATTCAAATACAGTCACATTCCGAGATGGGGCTCCAACATAACAGTAATGCGCAATATCAGCAAAGAGGGGCGAAACGGAGATTCCACGATGAGACAGGAGATCGCCAGGTGGATCAATTTCAACTCATGAATATGAACACTCAGATGGGTACGGGTGCCCTACCGTTCCCCGTGTTGGAGTACAATGGCCCGGACTTCGGATTCGATGCTGCGCAAATATCTAGTCTAGGAGCTCCCCACGGCTTGGCTTCCGATCTTAACGCGGATGCCGGCGGGTTCTTCGGCAATGTGGGCTGGGACGCCTTTATACAAGGGCTCGGTGTCGACGGCCGTTTCAATACGTGAAATGGTCGTAGCACGGTATTGGGTCATCGCGCTGTGCTTTAGGCTGTTGCAGACGGCGGTCGTCCACAGATGATATTTTTAATGTTCTACCAAAGAAACTGCTCTCTGAACTCACGGGGCAATTCGATTTTACCACCTTCGCAAGAAGCCGAATTTAGTGGAGAGGACACAGCTTCCTCGATTCCTGACGAGGAATCATACCCAGACTCCCGCGGGTCTTGCATGGCATTGTTCCCCACGTCCAGGCCAGCCGCACTAACGCCGGAGTCTGACGGTGATTTCGTTGGTTCATTCAGCATTGCCTGGGCCCATCTCTTGATGTCATCTGCTGTCTTCAAGGGGTACCGTTCCCACTGAGCGAGCAGCCTCATATTCCCGATTTTACTACTATCAGTTTGTGAGATTGGCCTTGTCAATTGTGGACTCCCTTGACGCCTGTCACTGAAAGCAGCATCAATTGTGCTACGGTCAGTCAAGGATAGAAGGCGAAGCAGAGCATGCTCCATCTCCTCCAATCGATGTTCCAGGGCTCCTGTGTAACCCTTGGCTGGGCCCCTATTTACAATTAGAATCAGCATACTAAGAGGTTCATAACAGAGTCACCTCTTTTGTGGTCTCGGCCATGTACAGTCTCTATTGTGCGTTCGGCAACGGGAACAAACTGGCCTATCATTGCTCAGCAACCTGCCGCGTAAAGCTGGTAGACACAGGCATGTCGTACCTTTCTCCGTCACACTGAGCCGAGGTTAGCAAACAGCGTACAACTGGATGGTTAAACCCTACGCGGGGATGGGTGGTCCTCCCACCTTTTGTTTTCTGGAGCGACACCCACCTATTGCTCATGGGTCAGTGGATGGCGGACGGAGCATGGCACAGGATAAAATATGTTCAAGGAGATACTCAGGGAGTCCTGTTTCATGGAACGGGACCAGGGGTTACCCACTGCATACTACCCGGCCTCGTGAGGACGAACTCATCATCTAAAGATACGGTCGCTGCTTAGAGTATAGGCATACGTAGACTACAAATAACCGAAAGTTATCTAGTCGTCGGCTCGGAGTTGCGGAGGGCGACAGACATCTCAACATAAAATTGCGAATGACCAAATTTTATCAAATTTCCGACCGAACCTGAGCCTCCTTCTCTCCTCGGGTATTCGTTTAAGCGCCATTAAGAACTCAGCTTACTAATATACGGCTAAGGCAGTTCGAAGAGCCGAACCAATCGGACTTTCGACTGATCAATTGAGAGCAGTTTGATTATGGGACACGACCGTACCATCGCCTAAACTTTAAACCGAGAACTCTGGCCGAGTCCGGCAGTCATGGCATGATACGCCATGTTGACGAATAAGACAACGCCCTTCTACACTTCGGAAAATATATTGGCTTATACTCCTCGAAGCCTTCCGATGGCCTAGTAACATTCCTACGCTCGTGAATGATACATTTACCACTCAGCCTCATAGTTGACATTCCCACAAGCCTCTATTCCACCACTTCCGCCATGTTTGAAGGGTTCCAGTCTTTCTCGATTCTTACACAAACGGTGCCGGAGGTCTCCATCTATGGACTAAAAAGCCAGAATTCGAGTGCCAAGCTCCCGGCGCTTTTGTTGCTTCACGGCTTCCCACAGAGCCGTCATATCTGGCATCGCGTAGCCCCTAGACTTGTCGACAAGTATACCGTGGTCATCCTCGACCTGCGCGGCTATGGAGATTCATCAAAACCCGACGATGTATCTGCCTACGCGAAGAGCGCGATGGCACGGGACTGCGCGGTAGTGATGGAGCACCTCGGCTATGATGAATACTACGTCTGCGCTCACGACCGCGGCGCTCGGGTTGCGCATAAGCTGTGTGTCGACTACCCCCAACGCGTGAAGAAGGCTATCTTCCTGGACATCTGTCCTACCCTAGCCATGTATTCCGCGACCGACTTCGAATTTGCTAAGGCCTATTTCCATTGGTTCTTCCTCATCCAACAGGAACCGCTCCCCGAGACCCTGATCTCCACGAACCCGCAGAGCTTCGCAGACCTCTTCATGGGAGGACGGCAGCGAGACGGCCTTGGTATTTTTGATAAGGAATGCTTCGATTATTACGTCAAGAGCCTAGGGGACGCTTCCACGGTACATGCCATGTGCCAAGATTATCGTGCTAGCGCCACGTTGGATATGATGGAGGCTCGGAAAGATATAAAGGAGGGGCGGTTAATCAGAAGCCCCATACTGGTCTTATGGGGAAAGTACGGCGTTATTGAGAAGTGTTTCGATGCCCTCAAAGAGTGGCGTTCGGTTACCGAAGACGGAGTATTAGTCGATGGGCACAGCGTCGAATCGGGCCATTATATACCGGAACAAGTGCCAGATGATGTTGTTTCTGCTATCCTGAGCTTTCTAGTATGATAAATCGTGATCTTACACGTACCATAGAAGCAAACATGAAGAGCTTTCTATTGCAGCATGGATTGGGCAACCCTTCGTGACATTACCCTGAGCATCAGCATATGCTAGTGCAGATATCCAGCATCTTTCTCTGGCCTGATGTCTCCTGTAGTCTCGGACCCTTTTCTCAAATCCACAACGTGTTAGACTAAGATTACCGGCATGAACATCGAATTTCAATAAGAAGGTCCATGACCGCGGACCGCGGATTGGCTGCACAACCCCTATTTATCGCCGGTGTCCTTCAAGAGAATTCAGAAACTTAATACACAATGCTCACCGCACTACAGTTTCCCCTAAACCTCAGAATCCGCTTGATTCTCCCTTTCAGCAGAGCATACTAATCTGCTGAGTTAGTCGTTCCGGTCTCGGTGCCGTCGGTGGGGGCCCCGCCGGTCGGAGTCGGGCTGCCAAGCTACGGGGGTTTCTTTAACCGAGGGTACCGTTGGAGGGTGACCACTACAAACACAACCCAATTCGCCGTAACCGGGGTAAAATGAGGAGAGTAATGAGTATATCTAACCGTCGTCTGTGATTCCGTTATGAGAAATACCTATCCGCGACATACCAGAGCAAGATGGCAGCGAAACCTCTCAGAATCGCCGTCATCCCCGGCGATGGCATAGGGACCGAAGTCATGCCGTACGGCGTCCGCGCCCTCGAAGCAGCAGCAAAGGTCTTCGACCTCGACTTGGAGTTCGAGTCCTTCGACTTTTCCGGCTGCGAGTACTACAAGAAGCACGGAGACATGCTGCCGCCCGACTGGAAGGAGACGCTGCTCAAGTTCGACGCCATCTACTTCGGCGCCGTGGGCATGCCCGATCTCGTGCCGGACGACGTCTCGCTGTGGGGCAGCCTGCTGAAGTTTCGCCGCGAGTTCGACCAGTACATCAACCTCAGGCCGTGCCGCCTGATGCCCGGCGTCAGGTCGCCCCTGGCCGACCGGAGGCCGGGCGACATCGACTTCTGGATCGTCCGCGAGAACACCGAGGGCGAGTACAGCAGCATCGGCGGCAAGATCTTCGAGGGCACGGACCGGGAGACGGTCATCCAGGAGACGGTGATGACGCGGACCGGCGTCGACAGGGTGCTCCGCTACGCGTTCGACCTCGCCAGGAGCAGGCCGCGGCGGCACCTCACGAGCGCCACCAAGAGCAACGGCATCAGCATCACGATGCCGTACTGGGACTCCCGGGTGCGCGAGATGGCCAGGAACTACCCGGACGTCAGGGTCGACAAGTACCACATCGACATCCTGACGGCCCATTTCGTCCAGCGGCCCCAGATCTTCGACGTCATCGTGGGGAGTAACCTCTTCGGAGACATCCTCTCCGATCTCGGCCCGGCGTGCACGGGCACGATCGGCATCGCCCCGTCGGGGAACATTAACCCGGAGGGGAAGTTCCCCAGCCTTTTCGAGCCGGTCCACGGAAGCGCCCCCGACATCGCGGGCAAGGGGATCGCGAATCCAGTGGGTATGGTATGGGCGGGACAAATGCTATTGCAGCACTTCGGCTTCCAGGATGCGGCCGATGCGGTCCTGAAAGCGATTGAGACGGTATTGGCGCGGTCTGATCCAGACGTCCTCACGGCTGATATGGGAGGAAGGGGTACGACGAAGAGCCTAGGAGAAGCTATCGAGAAGGAGATATTGGCAGCCCAATAAAACTCGTTTGTCACCTTCCCATAAATGACCGCGCCTCGGGGACCATAGCAGCGGAGCTTTACCACAATACACTGTAGCAGAAGATACGGAGCTTAGTTCCTATGACTTTTCGGTCAGTCTAGCTAGCATGATCATCATGGGACGTTAGACACTCTCAAGGTCCATACCAGCATCTTTCTCATCTATAAGCTAACCCTGTGGCTACGAATACCAAGGAAGTATGATTAATCGAGGAAATGCCTGTGATAAATATACGAAAGTGCCTCTGAGATATAGGACTTGTTGGAGCGATACATCAAATTCACCTCATCAACCCCATCTAGGAATCGGGGCACCCTAATCCAAATACGCAATTTTCAAAGCGATATATGACTTTGAAGCATGACAAGATGTACGTAATAAAGCGGATTCCATTCGGCTGTGCCGTGCCGCGGCAAGAACCCATCATGCTACTTTATACATAAAAGTTCAAGGTCAAGGGGGACGTTGTCAACTGGGAGGGAGGGGTTATCTGAAGACACGTTAAGGGGCTTGAAAACGCGATAGTGCACCTATGCTTGACCCCTGAATGGCTCAATGGACACTACTCTTCGTCGAAGATCGGAATGTCAAATCTTTTAAATGTGCCTCGTCTCGACCATCAATTACTTACATTCTAGCGCGCTATGCCATCAAGGACAGAAAGCCGAATAAAAGGTATCAGTAATCAACAGATTGATATAAATTCTCCACATTAAACACCGTGACGCCGAACCATGCACTGTACAATCGAGCCCGCAACTGGCCTATACCTACTAATGACTCTTCTTAGGCTTTTTGGACTTCTTATGGGATTTCTCTCCGAAGACTTCCTCATACACCTCAGCCGCTGTTGCGCCAGCTTTCCTCTTGGCCTTGCTCGACTTGACGCTTACGACAGTTGTAGACTTCCCCTGTTTGGTGGCGTTTCGCACTTGCTTCTCAGCTTCTTCCCAAGCTGGGGCATCTTTCTCGATCTCGTACCTAAGAGTCGATAGTCAGCACCGCCAGTGCAGTCACATAAAATATTGGAATATTGCAACTTACTGGTCAAGGGGCAGAGAATCAATCAGTTCTCTCTGTTTCTGACGACGTTCGAGATCTTGCAGAGCTTCCTCGCCACCTGCCTCTAGTTCGGCCTCTAGAGAGGTTTCGAGAGGGGCAAACCGCGTGTCTACCTTCTCATCATCGTGAACTCCGCTGGCGTTTTCGACGCTTACTCCAATGGCATCGGCTTTAGGCATTTCAGCCTCGATAGCACCAGAGATAAGAGAACCGAAGTGCGATGCCATCTTCTTCATTATCTTGATGAACATTGCGAGGAGCTGCGACATAGGCAAGGACAACTCTTCTGCTATGGCCTCGACGTCCTTGCGTTGTAAGCCTAACGCTAAGAGGATAGCTTTCTGGACGCCGGTCAATTTGATATCCCTCTCGAGACGCCCACTGAAGTACAGGGTGGCCAGAGTCGGAACGAGATCGAGAATGACGTGGAAGTCTAACACGTTGTTTGAATAGCTCTCTAGCCGCTTCAAGTCGAAAGGCGTGAAGAGTGAATCCAGATCCGCCTTAGATATAGGCACAGGAGTAGTCGATGACGAAAGCTGAGAGCCAGCAGTTGCGGACTCATCAATGCTTAATGCCATAACCGAAGAGAAGGCTCGGAATTGGTAGGACAGAAGAGAAAGGAACCGGCGATGGAAATCATTCGAGAATTCTCCGAGCCAGCTTTTATCGTCAGTCAACGGTCGTAACATGACACATGTATGTTCACCGGTCAAATCATTCGCAGTGAGGCGTAGGTAGACGGGGGCGAATGCGGCTCTCTTCCAGAATTTATGGAGAGGTTGTGTCAAACCATACGAGACTCCGACATAGTCCAACGCCGCTGGTCGTCGTTCCTCGAGCCTTGAGAATAGAGGAGGCATCTTGCTGATATCACGGACCTTGATATCCTCCTCCAGCAAATTAGCGTTTGCAAGCTCAGCATCTGTAACACGGACCATGGCCTCCTCCGTTGGGACATCGACATCCTCCGATAGGTTGGTGAATTTGCCCTCGTAGTAATCGAGCAGGAGCTCAATAGCCTTAGCCCCGTATCCTTTTCCTATAAAATCAGGATGCGTGGCGATGCGCACTACCCGAGCCCCGGAGAGGGTAGCAAATTCATCATCTTGGAACTGCTGGCTGACCAGCCAGGGAATCAGATCGCCCGCCGGACGTGAACCTCTACTGAGACTGTTGAGTACGCTTTGTCGGCTGATACGTCCCTCCAGGGCAACCTGTATCACGCATAGCGGCTCCGGCAGCCGGTTGCCTTCTGCGACCGGGGGAGTAAGAACGAATAATTCGTGAGCCGGTGCGTCACTCATGAGTTGTAAGTCGTCTGGCGAGTTTTTGTAATGGCTCGCCACATAAAGCGCGACCATCTGCTGTAGAAACTTCTCGGAAACTGGATGGAAGGAGAACAGGGTATCCCGGTTGACGTTAAACAGCTGGCACTGCGAAGGGTCCGGGCAGCCCTGGATGCTGAGTTTTGAACGGGGAAGAGTAGCGTCGAGACACAAGAGGGTATTAAGCCATTTCTCGACAGGGTCCCCTTGGGCGTAACGGATAGGTTCTTGGAGGGTAATCTCCCTCAATGAGCGGCCCCCTATATGGGCTTCCTCCTGAACGCGCGACGCCTTCCCGTTGGAACGATCTACTACCTCAGTCCCGTCGGTAACGGCGCCAGCTCTCGGCTGGTCACGTAGCTGCTTGATGAGCTTCAGTGACAAGGAGCGGCCAGTACCCTCGTAACCATGGATGGTCGAGGCCATAAAGACCAGGTAAGGGCCCATGAGCTTCCGTACAACGGGCAGGGGGATAGCAGCAGCCTCATCGATGACGAGGAGTTCGGCTTGGCCAAGAACATGGGCATCCTGAGGCCTAATATATTGGATCGTTTGCCGATGAGCGCGGTGGATGTTGACTCTTATTATTGCCTTGTTAAAGTCCGGGTTGACGGACTGGATGATGGAGTAATCCGCATGCTCGTTATATGAAAGGGCATCAAACCCCTTGAATATGAACTCGAAAAGTGTTTTAAGATTCTCCGGGGACGGGGAGGTTATGAATATGTTGGAATAGCCATGGGCTACTGCCGCCGCCACAGCAACCCCCAAAGCAGCGGATTTACCTCTTCCGCGGGCGGCGGTGAGTGTCACGGTATTGCGCAGGGTCTTTTCGGCGATGGCATCAACAAAAGTTAAAACCGCCTTGGCCTGGTCGACAGTGCGAGCCAGGGTAACGAGGGACCCAACAGGTTGGGTGTCCTCGAGGGATTCTTTGATCCTTTCCAACTCCTTTTGCGACTCGGACTTGGGCTTATCCAGGTCGGGCGGAGGCAAGGCTGTCACACCTTTGCCACCAGATATGGGTAGGACGTTGAGTTCGTCGTCGACGACGAGACACGAGCTACAGCTTCCTAAGGAAAGAAGAAAGCGTTCGTTGAAACGTGCGACAACATCATCGTGAGCCTCGGTTCGATATCTCGAGTGGACATCCATGGATAAGGTGTACAACTGCTTCAGACTGCTCATTCCGCTAAGCAAGAGGATAACGAGTCCCCCACCCTCAACGGTCTCTATCGTCCGGGCTAGGATACTGGGGGTTATAGCTTGGAAGTCTTGTAATATAGCCATGCCATACGTGTTACCCAGAATCTTCTCGGTCTCTTTGTAGTAGACATAGCGGATGTTGTTGAGGGAGACGAATAGCTCGAAGGGGTCTTCGGTGTTAGGGTCCCTCTGACCTCGCTTGATTTCCTTCTTGATCTTGTTCTCACGCTTCTTCCTGTGACTCGTAAAGCCCAGTAGCTTCTTTTTATAAGCCCACAGAACCGACTTGTTCATTTTGAGGTCCATGCTGGACATGATGGTATAGAGGTTAACGATCGTATCTTTAGCATGGTCGCCGACAATCACGAAGAAGGACCGTTTCTTTTCCTGGAGGCCATTGCGCATCAGGATCTGGATCCGGGGGTCACTACATAACGAAAAGGCGCATTCTGTCAGTATAAGGCAAGCTTTCTTTTCTTTCCCCTCAAAAATTACACATGACAAAAGAACGGTTTGTCACCTACAGGGCCTTGCGCTGCATCTTGGATGAATTTGTTTGAGGTGCGCGCAATGGCACACCGATACCAACACTATTCAGACGGTGATGGGGATACGATGCGATGGCGGGACATGCTTCTTCCAAGGCGCGCAGCTTTCCCCGATCGCATTCAAAATTTTAGTGGATCCCAGCTTTTCTGCCGGGCGGTGAGGCTCTTATCAGATATCATCGAGAGTTTATGTATGTACGGAACGACGCAGGTACCCACCTGCGCCTCACGATGTACCATGCGGCATGCGGGATGGTGGGGGACTGAGATAGGTACTTGCTGCGCTGTGTCCCGCAGCGGTAAAGCTGCCCTGGTGAGTTAATATCAGATCCCCGATTTCTGCGATTTATGCTATTATGAGGATGTCGTCCACATCCAACCCAATCGTCATTCCAACCGCGTACAAAAAAGCGGCGTTGAGCGTTGCTAGGCCATCATAGGCAATCCGCTATCCTACGTTTAAAAGGGGGGGGGGGGGGGGG